>JABEVS010000349.1:0-69230 GCA_018290735.1 Coelastrella sp. MACC-549
CTCACTGCCAGTACATGCAAGGCATATGAAGCAAGGCAGCAAGTGCAGATGGACTCAACAGCCAGTAATGGCTGTGGCAGCGCATGTTACGGCGCTCAAGGGTGACCTGCCCGGTCACACAACACACACACTAAGACTGCAACTGCAACTGGTGTCTGGGAGCCAAGCAGACAAAATTACTATCATCAAGGCAGATAAAAGGGTGGTCATGTGATTTGACATCGATAGGCTGCGGTAACTGCTAACATTAACTGTCACTGTTACTTGTAATGTAATCCCTCGTGGTATAGTGGTAGCATACCGGCCCGATAGGCTGGAGGCCCAGGTTCGAATCCTGGTGGCGGCCCCTACGCAGGGGGTTAAACTGCTACTGGATCTGAGATTCGTAAATGTGTGGTCAGAGGCTGCACGTTCTCGCGATTGAAGTGAAGGGTACCATGCGTCCCATGAGCCATTTGCTGGCTTTCTGGCTAGTGCCGGGAGGTGTTGGAGTCCCCCAATGGTATTGGTAGTGGTATTGGTAGTGGTAGTGGTAGTGGTAGTGGTAGTGGTAGTGGTAGTGGTAGTGGTAGTGGTAGTGGTAGTGGTAGTGGTAGTGGTAGTGGTAGTGGTAGTGGTAGTGGTAGTGGTAATGTAGTCACTGCTGTACTAGTAGGCTACTAGTACACTAGCGCTAGCCAGCAACAACTGATTCCATTGGCAAGCAGTTGCTAACTGCTTGACAGTATATTTTTTGTTGTATGTTGTAACGTTAGTACTCAAGCAGTTGAGCAACTGCCTCCACTGTTGGGTTGTTTTCAGACAGTAGTAAAATGTATAAATAAACGACCTCACTTGACTCACGTCTGAGCGTGTCCTGTTGCCAGCTTCTCCAGCAGTTCTCCAGCAGGCTGCAGGTGCTTCGCTGTGTCCAGCATCCGATGACCCTCGGAGGGTCTCATGCATGCAATGCAGGAGGATTAGAGCATGAACAGGTACAAGCAGCTAGCAACATGTCCCCCTTGCCTTGGCCACTGTATAGTATACAGGCACTAGTGGGACTCTGGTGGTGTATACATGGTATACTACATCTATAGTATTAAAAGTATACTATTCGTTACTACAGTGACAGTGCGGCGGCCGTAGCATCGGCAGTGCACAGGTTAGTGCCAAACAGTCATGTGACAAGCCCTGGCTAGCATACATGCTAGACTAGCACACTAAGTAAAAGTAATGTAGCCATGCAGCAAGTTGCAATGCTATGGCAAATCCGCTGACATGCGTTGGGGGCGCCACCCTGTGTGCCTGCTAAGTGTATAGCACTAGTGCTATACATAGCACTATATATATATAGCTTGTTACATTATGTAGCACAGTATATACCATGACAAATTGTCTACCAAGCTGTATCACGCGTTTCGGAAACATGCACCAAAACATCAGAACCACCCACAGTCGGCAAGGCAGGGCATTGACTGATGTTACTCGTGGGCATGGACCCTGCTAGGCCCAGAGGTTGATAGGGCTTTTGGTGCTAAGGGTTGGGCTTCAAGTTGGTAGGGGCGTCTACCCCCTTAGCAGCAAAGGTCCTATCAAGGTTCTACTAAGGTTTCAGCCTACCAAGTACTTGGTACTCAGAGAGATACAAAGCCCTTGGTAGGCCCTGCCCAGCCCTACCAAAGGGGGAGGTTAGTCTACCAAGGGGGGTTGCCGTGTAATGTCAGCAGCATCTGATCATCAAGGCATGTACTTGAAATCAGCGCCTGTGAGCAAATTATTATGTGTGAATGGCAGTCAACGATGCTGCCAGGGTAGTCAACCGTCCCCGGGACCAAGTCCAAGACCAGCGAGCCAGTGCCAGGTGGGTTGCCAGGTCGACCTGCAGGCCAGCTGGCGCCCTCCATCGCCAACTGCCGGAACTTGCGCAACAAAGTCCTGCACACGCTGCCAGCTTCTGCACAAGCTTGCAGGAGTGCTCTATGCAATAGATCTTGTCTGAGACCGAGGGCCTCGCGCTCGTTATTCCGGACGCTGAACATTTGCTCGGCCAGCAATTGAAACCCTGTTGACTTGCAGATTCGCCAAAAGCTCCTACCTGGGGTATGACGAGTTGCATGCAATCAACATCGAGCTCATAGTGAGAGACTGAAGAGGAGATCTCCGCGGTGCAGCCAACCTAAGTCAAACTCTGGCCAGGCGTTTATATTACTTAGGGCTCCCACAAAAGCAGGACACTGTTCCTACATTTGATCAACATTGGGCCGCTGTTCAGGTAGTGATCTATTGGTGTATATCAGCAACTGCTGCAATTTGAGTCACTAGCTTCGCCTGCGGCCGCGCAAGCACTGAGCCATTGTTTGTTGAGGCCGGCAACGGCCCTCATTGCCCTGATGAAAACTTCACATGCCCTATATACTCCTGAAAGCTGGACAGTAGCCGTGGGTTGAGCGTACTGCCCCGTTGCGACAGCAACAGCAAGCCATGAGTTATAATCAGGAGCTCAAGGGCCTCGCAGTAGTGGAGGACGCGCCTGCTGCTGCTGTCGTTGCTCCTACATTGCGTGAAGTGCTCGAACCCCTGCTGAGGGTGCCTCAAAGCGAGCGTAGGTTCAGTTGCAGAGCCCTGCTAAAGTGTTTGGAGCAACTAGAGCGTGTTGAGCATGAGTTGCTGCACAGAAAGAGCCCAGAGGAAGAGACGCTTGCTGATCAGGATAGGTAAGCAAAGCATTGTTCTTGTGGCAATGTGCTGCCCATGAAGCCATCCTGCAAGGTAGCCTCTGCACCAGAAATATGCACAGCTGTGCAGGAGACGGTGACAAGCTAAGATTGCAATTAAGCTGGAGATCAGGCACATCTGGTACCCGAAAAGCACCTATGCCTAGTGCCTGCAGGGGCGTATTACACAATCTGACAGAACCGACCAACAACCGCAACAACAGCAGCAAGCAAGCACACCTGTCAAAGTTGTAATGCCTTCAGCTTGGCGCTGCAGATCTGCTTGCTCGTGGTTGAACTAGTTCAATAATCTACTAAATAATGCAGCAACCAAGCACTTACCCAACTGTTGGGGAACCTCGCATCTCGCTTATTGCTGTCAACCTTGTCACATGCATCATGGTGTGCGCAGGATCTTGCTCACCTGGCTGTCAGCTTACTACCAGGGTGTTTCAGGCACACAGTCCATTATTCACGGGGACCTGCTGGAAGCTGAATTGACAGCTAGCGGGATGATAGCACCCTTTGTGCAACCCTCAGAGCCCCTTGACCCGAGCAAACCAGATGCAGCACCTGCAGCAGGCGCACGCTTTGGCGTCCCCACCACTGTAGATCCTGAAGTAGTCTGTACTTCTGTCAGTGAACTTGTTCGGATGGCTGCAGCAGCACTAATCAGCTTGTATGTGTATCTCAACTTTAGACAAGGGCCAGAGGATCTGGCAAGTGACGAGGTGCTGCTGGTGTACACCACCATTGCTATCCATAGCTGTGTGAACGTGCAGAATGCAGCTGGGCTTGACAACCAGATCGAGGCACTCATAGATCAGGATATTCAGGAACATGGGCTGCATTCTGTGTGGTTGCAGCAGCAGCAACAGCAGGACGATGTGGATGCTTTGCAGCCCATGAAGTTTGGGTGTGCACAGGTAAATCACGATCTGGAAGTTCTAGCATGTGACCATGTACAGCGCTGCTCATGCCATTCATTCATTCGTGTGTCCTGCTCGCTTATTGGCTGCAGTCACTGTGGCACACTGGGAAATCAGCCCCTGCATTGCTGGCTTCAGGCGTGACATGTCTTGCCTGCAACCCTCCTACTGCAGGGCCGTGCCACTACTGTTTGAACAGCCATGCACCATGATTATATCGCACTTCATCGACTTCTGCAGATCCGGTGGCTTATGCACTATGTGCGTGGTCTGGTGATGCACCACATGGGTGCAGTGTATCACATACTGGCAGACAGAGAGAAGCAGGCGGAATGCTACATGGCACAGCAGAAAGACATGCAGTACATGTGCAAGGCGCTGCCAGACCACCCGCTCAGCTACAGCTTATTTGCTCGCTGCGCCATGAATAATCAGCAGATGAATGTTGCTGCTGCCTTCCTAGATAAGGGGCTAGCAGTAGCCGAGACTGCTGGCCATGATGCAGCAGGTTGTATAATGTCATTCCAACGAGCAGCAGCGTTGCTGTTAGGCGGTTCAGGTGAGAGTGCTGCAACACACCTCGAAACCTCAGCCTCTGGTTAACATGGTTTTGCCTGGCTGATATGCTGCAGAATGCTGTCCTGCCACCTGCAGAAGCTCAGTGGGCAGGGATCTAGGACAACGTTCAGAACCTGGGTAGACATTCGCATTTAGATGCCTGCCTGCCTGCCTGCCCGCCCGCCTGCCAGCTGGAAGTAGCTGATATGTATTCACCAGCAACTGCAGCAATCTTCTTAGCTGCACCTGTGGTACTAGCATCAGCTGCAAACCAGCCTAACTGTTACAAGCTCTGACCTGTCTCCGATGCATGCATTGATTGTTGCAGGTAAAAGTGTTGATGCAGCTGTTGTCCAGAACCTGTTGGTGAAAGGTGAAGCTGCTCGTGACTCTCTGCTGTCCTGGTTCCCAGTTGCCTGGAATGCACATGCACAAGACGGGGAGCCGGACAGGACACTGGTACTGCAGAAGCTCTTGCCAGAATTTGAGAAGAGGGAGGGCCACCCACTGCCTGTTGAAGGGCAGGTAGACAGCCTGCAGGGTTTACTGTATGTCACCAAGAGTCCCAACTCAATCCCTCCTGGGGCCTTGTCACAGGTGGAGGGGGTCGAAGGCATAGAGTTGGTGCAGTAATAGCAGCACAAATGCTTCCGTGAAAGACCGTTGTGCCAGTGGTTGTCAATCACTCTGATCATCTATCTCACAACCGGCAGTGTGTGAATGGCATACACCTTAGCAGTGGCGCTCGCTGTCTGCGTTGCTGTGTCATTGCTCACGAGCGTTAGCAACTCCCGTGGGTTGTGTTTGGAACGAGCACCTATCTTTTCTATATCAGCTGCACTACAGATCAAGCACCAGAGGTCCCGTCAGAGGTGCTCAGAACCCCTTTGCCCTGCCTCAAAAACAACGTATCCCCATGAAATTACGGTGTAGGTGACACTTGAAAGTCTGGTGACCAGTTGTTGTTGCTATCAAAAGTGGTAATGGCATAGATGTATCCATCTGATGGATTGAGGTCTACAGAGTATTCTGATGTAGAACTGGTCTCAGCTGACAGCTGTTTGGCAACGCATCTCTCTCGGCAACGGAGTTCTCAAGGCAACGGAGCTCAGGGTAGCGGGTTACCCACCTTGCATGCAAACGCCCACAGCATCAGTATGGCAGATGCGCATGTGTCCGCTCATGATGGCGAGTTGGAGAAGCACATAAAGAATCTCTTTGACACTCTAGACAAGAATCAAGACAGGTAAGCAAGCATCTCTGCCTCAGTTCACCCCACCCACTTACAGACCTATGCACCTGTGCAACTGGTCCCTGACAGGTACCTGTTCAGCATGCAAAGGCAACTCACTACCTGTGCATGATCTGCAACGTCCAGTCAAGCTTTGAGCCTTCTTTGCTTGAACAGTGCAAGTTTACTTGGTCAATGTATTGCTGAAGATCACAGATATGTACATGGTACATTGTAGCTGGTATACCAGCTTCAGCTAGGAAGGCGACTGGAATGAGGCAGCTCGAATGACCGTTGTTGCCAACGTGCCTACTTGACTGCACTCCAGGCAGCTTGATGTCAAAGAGGCTGCTGCCCTTTTCAAGCAGCTTGCACCGGACCAGTCCACCAGATCAGCACACAATGCGGCAGTTGAATCTCTGCTGCTGACTGACTCAGATGGGGACAGACATCTCAATAAAACAGAGTTTGAAGCGCTCTTAACGCAGTGCGTGTCAAATGTGCAGTTTCACGAGCATTGACAAGTCCTTACATATGCCTTGGTGTCAGTGGCAGCATCAGCTGGTTATTCAGGTGTTGGTATTTTGCAGCTGCAAAGTGAGAGTTGTAGGGAGAGCTCACTGACTGGTTGTGATTAATCACGAACGGCTCCGTATCTTTGCTTGCTGTCAACTTGGCACTGCAGAGTGGCAGGCATTGCTGGCATCTCTGTAAAACTGGCAGCGCAGCGCATACATGCAGCACTCCAGGCAGGTCGTTCTTGTCCTTCTGAAGGAGAACATGCCCCTGGTCAAGCAGCTGCAGTGCCCACGCCAGGTTCAGATAGCGTCACAGCTGGCACCAGCAATGACAGCAACAGTGCGCATGCTGTGGAGCAAAGCACTGCTCACAAGATGCAGCAGTTGTTTCAGTTGTGGGATCGGACAGGCGATGGCAGCATCAGCTTTGATGAGTTATGTCAGGGTTTGGCGAAATTCAAACCTGTCAGTGGCAAAAAGGTATGCTGACAGCTGGTTGGAGCTGACAGTGGACTGCAGTGTTGTGATGTCATGTATACTACTGCTGCTGTAGCCAGCAGGTGGTGAGCAGTTTGCAAGATGCCAGGGGCCCTGCAGGATGTCCTGTGGCATAGTGTCTTGCTACTCAACACATCCAGTATTTTGTGTTGCAGCCTGTACTGGGTGCCTATCTGCTGACAGGGGTTCTTCTTGAGTGCAGCATGAGGGGTCAAGGCAGTCGCGCAAACCAGCAGCTCCCAGACTACTGACAGAAGTGTCATGATGTCATGATGTATACCAAAGGCCTCAGGGCGTGGCCTGAATGGTCTGCAGCAACGCGTACTAGTGCTGTGCTTGGGCAGACCCATTGTCAAGCTGACTTCTACTCATGCTGAACACGAAACTGTACCTTCAGGGTGTGACTGCTCTGTTGACTGAAGCTGCCAGCATACTCACGTCACATGATACTGACGGCGACAGGCAGTTGCAGTATGATGAATTCTCAGCATTCATGGTGAAGTTCATGCGGGCTGCTGGTTATATGCTGGATGAAGTGCTGGATGAGCTCATTATCTTGGCTGGCAAGGTAACTTCACAACCGACCGTCTGCGGACAGCAACATTGCAGTGATGAAGTTAGCGTTCTAGGCCAGGGCATCGTACCCCCCTCACTCCCTACTGGTACTCCTAACATGTATGACAAAATGTTCAGCGGTGCTGCGATCTCATGCCCCGCATCTTGTTAGCACTCTTGGCCATAGCCTGCTTCATCATACATGCATACATCTTTGTGAAGCGAGGAGCCATTCCCTGCAAACATCTTACTGAACAGTTTTATAGTTTCCTTCATATGCAGAGACATCCTGCAGAGACATGAGTATGGTACTTGACATGCTTGTACTGATCTAATTGCGCTGTTCTGGCTGCTGCTTGCAGCACGACAGCAGAAAGCTTCAAGCAGTGCTGAATAGTGCCCAGCAGCAGATCAATGAGGCGTTGGCAGCTGGTCAACAGTGACAAGGCCTACACAACCAAATTGTGCGGTTGCCTCAAGTTGCCTCAGTGTACTGCTACAAGTGCAGAACTTGGTGGGATTCAACATTCTGAGCACCAAGAGCCTCTGTACTGAGTAGAGGGTAGGGCGTGTGTTCTGGCTGGGCGCCCCAAGTGGACTCGCCCACAATGCTACCCTGAAGTTGCCAACTTTCGCCGGTACAACTTCAATCCAGCAGCCCGACAATGGTGCTTTGACGGCATTGCATGGGAATTGTCAGGAATTGACTTACATCATTCACTTGACATCTGAGAGTCGGCTCAGCTACAGTGAGACACTATGATTGTCATGGTCGCCATGCATATCATCTAAACTGGTGGCTTTTTTGTAGAGGGGACTGGAGTTGGTTTCTACTCCCTGATAGTATGGTATGGGTCATGACATGTCATTCGATGGTCACTGATGGCATCTGTTGTATAGACCGCATGAATTGTTCCAATATGTTGATCTTGATTCACCAAAGCTGGCAGCTGAAAAGGGTGGCCTTCTCTTCAAGTTGGGGGGAGAAGGCCTTCTTGACCGGTCAAGCTTTGGTACTACAGCCGGCCTCTGGTGCAAGTGCTGCAGTGCGGGGGCCCGCTATTAACTTGGCAAGTCAGTGGCCCGGCCAATTGGCAATTGACTTGAGATATCTGATTTGCCAAGGAAGAATTTGTAAAAGTTGACCAAATTACACCATTTGGCGGGAGTATTGCAGCAGCAAGCTGGCGGCCAGTATTATTATTGATACTGATGTGAAGTAGTCCATCAACAAGACTTGGAGTGGTAGGGGGGGGGGGGGGAGTTTCAACCTGAACATGAACAGGCGTCCAACTGATAAAGATCCAATCTGATAGATACAAAACAAACTGTTGCCAGCACAGTGTGAGTGAGCAACTCCGTTTTTTGGATCCAAGTTACCGGTGTGGCAGCCTGGTACCGGTCCAGGCGGCACTGGGCAGCTGACGGGGCAAATTACTGTTATGCAATACACCATCAGTACACACAGTATTTCTTTTACAGTATGCTGCATGTGGAATACCACACATTACGTAATGCTGCACCCTGCTATTACTATGCGTCTAAGCATATTTGCGCAACAACATAGTATGTATCACTCAACTGTACACTACTTGCTGTGGGCGGCACCAAGTCAGTGAGTGCCAAAGGCCACATGTAGCAGTGGTACACATGCAAGTTTGGCAACACTGGTCATGGTGGCAACTTGAGCACCCCTGCTACACAGTATGCAGTATTGACAAAAGTTCTGGCAGCACTTGCTGGTCACCCCACAAAGGACTGCATTGGGGCTGGTGTTGAAGGTGCAGGTGCACACATCCTTCTCACACAACAGTGAGTGATAGGTGAACCACCTGCTGCCAACGTATCAATCACCGCCTCATGCCCCTGCCTCTGCCGCCGCGCATCCCTCCCCTCCCCATGCCTCTGCCTGCTCCCATGGCTGCTGCATCAGGTGCCTCGCTCTTGGGGTTCCGCACCGTCTCATCAACAGACAAGATGAGGCATGCTGCTTCAGTGGCTGACTGTATGGCGTTGAGTTTCACCAGCGCGGGCTCCCACACAAACGCATCAAATGTGTTCACCACTCCTCCGGTGTTTACATCTACTCCAAAGTACTGCAGCAGAAAGGCAGCACACAGAGATACCGCATTCAGACATGAGGGGGAATTGCCAGTTCATTATCAAGAGCTGAATCCTTTAGGTGCAAGTTGACCTGTTGGACAGTGCATCTATAGTATGCGTCTGCAGCTGCAGTATGCTGTTTCAGAAGGCAGTTCAACCCCGCTGCTGCGCCAGCTCCCTACCTTTCCTGATCCGTCTGCCAGAGCATGTTTCTGCCTGAGCTTGTTCAGCACATCTGTTGCATCAAAGCCAGCATTGTCACACAGCTGCCTGGGAATAACCTCTAGAGCCTTTGCATAACTGTTGATGAACAGCTGGGCCTTGCCGGGGATGGTGCGAGCATAGTCCCTCAGGGCCCTTGACAGCTGCAAAGCATACAAGCAGAGCACACGATACTTTCAAGATGCAGCGCAGCGGCACACAGGGCAGCCACGCCTGGATCACCCACCACCTGTTTGAGCTGCCTGTGGGAACACGCCAAAGCATTTTTGCATAGGCTGGTGTGCAGTAGGGATCATTAAATGGCATCATGCAACCGACCCCCTCATTTGTGTCCCCCTTGTGCTGCCAGGTGCAGCACATGCGGCCTTTGGACGCAAGCTCATGATGCCCATGGCAGTGCTGTTCTTGACTGCTGCTGAGCCTGACAGCACACTTTTGCAGCTGCTGAAACAGTTTTGCGGCAGCCAACTCAACACTGTCCCCTCAAGCTGCCTGCTCACCTCCATGTCAATGGCACCTCCTCCGGCCACCACATGAGCATGTTTCAACGCTCTGCGCACAATCATGATCGCATCATGCAAGCTGCGTTCTGCCTCATCGATGAACTGCTCGCTGCCGCCTCGCAGCACAATGGTGGATGTCTTGGCTTGAGGGCACCCAGTCAACAGGTTGTAGCGCTCTGCACCAACCTGCATGAGCAGCATGGTCAAGGACAAAGTGCTGATGTAGCCACTGTACCTCAGTCAGCTGCCACCTACATAAGGCACTGCCCGCTGTCTGCTTTCAAAGCACTTTTGAGGTATCCTAATTCCATGTATAGCCAGTCATAGCGACACCATGATTGATGTGCTCAAATGCTAAAAGGCATCCGGAGTTCAAAGAGTGTGAGCAATTCGCTTATCCCAAACCCTGCAACCGGTGCAGGAGTGCTGTGGGTGCTGCACACCGAGTGCAGCCGGTTTGCATATCGCAGGCCTATGTATTGTCTGTGTTCCCAGAAACAGTCCAGAAACTACAAGGAGTTGCTTCCGTCAGAAACCTTCTATCCCAGCAGCCAAGTTCAATGACCGTTGTGGCATGTCCCTCCTCCAAGCTGATGGATGGCTGTGTGGAGGGCACATAATGTGGGGCACAGGCTATCTTGTGTAACAAACAACTGGGGGCACAGGTGCTGTGCAGAAGCAGCTGACTCACCTGCAGGCCCCCACTGAGAACAGAAGGTGTGCTAACGCTTTGAGCTACAGTATGTTGCACATCATACTACCTTTTCTCTGCTGCATCTATTTGATTACAGTTCAAAACATACCTGCCTCTCCTCAAAGCGTGCACAAGTCCCCAGCACTGTCTTGTCAAGGTTGTTGACTGTGGTTTGTACTCGGGCACCTGGGTTGTGGGTCACAGCAGCACAGATGATACAATCGAGCAGGCCACTGTCTGGAAGTGTGCATGCTTCTAACTTTTTGCACACGAAGCTGTGCTGAAGCAGATACAGCCAGTGTGCACACCCACAGCTCAGGCTGTAGCACCGCCCAGGAGCTGGTTTGCAGCAAATCAGCGTATTGCTGGGACAATGTGCGTGATCAGCCCTGGATAGCTGCTTTTAGGCAGACATGTCGCACCTAGTGATGTGATGTGGGACTGTGATAAGGAGTTGTGCAGTTGTGATCTGCATCGACACATGCTGGCAGCCCTCCACCGACCCACATGTTTGTGCCACCGCACAACTACAGACACCACGCAGACAGGCTGCTCAGTGTCTGTGGTCTGCTGTAGTGCTCACCTGTTGCCTTTGCCACCCGCTGCAGGTCATCATCAGGGACACGTCCTGCGCAGAAAATGCCTCTGTCTGCAAAGTACTGTGTTCCCAGGTCACCAATAGCTAGCTTGCTCATGACTATCTGGGCACCACTCTCTGCACACCTGCAACAGCCAGACATGTCACACCAGCCCTTGCACACGCCGCCCTCCCACAGTTGACAGCAGCTCAGGTGCACTGGGGTCAGGCGGCAGATGACAGCAGACAGCAAGCTCTAGCTGCTGCTAGAAGCTGCCTTTCAATGCATTCAGAGGCCTGTGCAGGTGGTCATACACCATGTAATGCTACTTCTTGTTCTTTCTTGCCTTTCATTGCGATGACAGGTGTTGCGACTAGGGCTGGCATACTGTGTTCAACATTATGACCATTGAACCACCAGGCAAACCGATACCAACGAGCATATATGACATGCAGCTGTCAGTGCCATGCAATCAAAGAGGCAACTGACACAGCACGACTTGCAACACTCACTTTGCCAGCTTGTCATAGATGATGTTCCACTCTGCATCTACAATGCTCTGGTACTTAGCAGGATCATCCAGGCGAATTTCTGCGTTCTCCTTCTCGCTCTTCAGCTCCAATTCAATGTTGAGCAGCAGGATCTTTGGGTCTGGAGGCAGATGATAGGGTAGCGGCAACAGTGACGTCAGGGGGCGCAACAATGTCATGTGATGAATGATGAATGACTGAAGGTGCAGCTGGTTGTTACATGACTAGCGTACACAACCACGTCAATCCGCTGTCAGTGCCGGCCATCTTGATGGGATGAGATGGGATATGTGAGCCCTGCCACCCAAAGAACACCCACAGAAAGGCACAGATATAGCATAAGCAATCAGCAAGTCTATGAGAGGCAAACATTTCAACCAGAGTCAACTGCTTCCATGGTCAAACAGGACCACTCACTGTCGAAAGCTTTTGGCTGCTGCTCAAAACCGGCATAGCTGAATGTCTTTTTGAATGCCACCCCATCCACCAGGAAGCTGTCCCTGAGGCCGCCTCCAATGACTTTCTTGATGCCAATCATCTTGAGGTCCAGTGTGGCAGTGTCCAGGCAGCTCACAGCATCCACACACATGTGGGCAAAGAAGTCACGCTCACCAGACACCTGAACCAGGGCAAAGCATTGTCAAAGCCAGCCAGATATCTGAGGCTCTTTTGTGATTGTGGACAGCAGTCATGGTCCGCCTTTGAAGCACCGCAAACGCATGAAAGACTCACAAGCATGCACAACAATGGTGCCAAGATGCACAGGCATATGCCTGACACAATGTGGCAACAAGAGACGCCATTCTGTACAGCCATGGTGCATGTGCCCTTGTCTCCACCCTGAACGCTGCTGCTTGTGGTATCTGGTCTGCAGGTTGACAGGCTGCTGGGCGTGGCATGTACCAGATGGCTAACGCTGAGGCTCACCAGCTTTGAGTTGAGGCTTGTTGCTGCGCACTTGAGCAGCAGCTCTTTCTTCTCTGCATCGCCTTTGCCCTCCAGGCTGACTGACAGCTCCTTTAGTTGCTGGACAGCAAGATTACATGCCTGGCGGTAACTTCTGATGATGCTCTGCAGCAGCGGCAGTGTCAGTGAAGTCAGCCAAAGACAGCAGAGTGAAGCAGCAGTAGTGCAAAAGTCAGTGGATCTGATGCCGGCACTGGTGAGGTCTTCAATAGATGCTCGCCGCCTAGTAGAGTGAAGGTTGGATAATTGTTGCTACTGCATATGTGCGGCAGTCAACATATATCAAGGTAGAGGGCATGTTTCGATTTATGCAACAAGATGGATGAAGGTGCCTGGTGGTCTGCAGCCATTCTATGCGCAGGGAAAGTGACAAGCATCAGACATTCGCTTGCATGGTGCTCTGTTAATGACTTGTTCACTGGAATGTGCACAGCAGCATTTGTTATAGAAGCCAGCCACCAACTCCACATGACACCTCAGCTAGGCAGGCAGACCTGTGCAAGGCAAGCAGATCATGCATGAAGTGCCCAAAAGGGCAGAGTCCTGTTCCACGAAGCTCACCCTGGGATGCACTCCTTCCTCCACAAAGGGCTTAGCTTCCCGCAGGAACTCGCCAGAAAGGACCACAACTGTCGTGGTGCCATCCCCAACCTGCATTAGGAGGGTGGTGTACATGCTGTCAAAGGGCAATAGCTTGATCAATCCAATCAGACCCGCCTCTTGCATGTCAATTGCCTTGAGCCTCAAACCACGTGAGATCCAGGTAAGAAATGCAACAGTGAACTATCGCTATTGCTGCTGGTGTGCTCAGCATGAAGTTAGTTACCCAACACACCACTGCGGACAGCCCACAGGCCCGGTCTTACCTCAGCATCCTGCGACAGTGATACATCAACGAGAGTTTTTGCTGCTGGATGCACCACATCCAGCAACTTCATGATGGTTGCCCCATCATTTGAGATTGTTACACGGCCCTGCAGGCAAACAGATCACTTTGTCAACAATCTGCTGCTAGGCAAAGCTGCATGCTCTGTACCCCTACCGCTGGATCACATAGGCGCTACCTGACCACATGGGATTGCATCTAATAGCTGATAGCAGAGCAAGGTTATGCTCACTGACAGCAAGTATGACACTGGCAAGAGCCCAATTGCATTACGGGCATCAACGGTAGCATGGTGAAGCCTGCACTGTTGTGATCTTGTGGAACCCAACCTGCAATTTGATCATCAATGACAGGTGGTGCATATTCTGAACCTGCTGCACGCTGCATGCTCAGGCAGCACTCTGAAGGCTTGTTCACCTTGTCATCATGGATCAGCTTGTCCATGCCTCGTGGCCCAAGTGTAGTGCGCACTGTATCTGCCAGGGCCATGCAGGCATTTATGTTGCTGACAAGTTGCGGAGTGCCCTGGCTTGTATCTGTCCCCTCTTTGAGGAGGATGATTTGCGGTTGCTGTAAGGAGCAGATCGACCCAGTCAGAACTGATGTCTGCAAAGCCGGCTTATGGGCTGCTGAGCCTCGTCCAATCTTACCATTCCCATCATTGGCATCATCTTAGCTGATGTTCCTGCACCTGCGCTGATGGCAAGAGTTCAAAGGAAGCCCGCAGCAGTGCTGGGAGTCAGAAACAACAGGTACAAAAACTCACTGACTACCGATCCAATCGTCAACACAATACATGCCAACAAGCCCGAGAACAGCAGAGCAAGACGTCTGCGCAGGAGCAAAAGTTCGCGCGCGACAGGTTTTACAGGGGTATCACTTGCTGCTGCCGTATCACTTGGTGCTGCATCAATTAGTTGAAAGTTTCATTTCTTGTGTGTAGCGGGAAACAGTGAGCAGGCAGGGACGTACAGGGACGGGGGAGTTCTAGCACACACTTATCTTAGTCGGTTGGAGCCAGGCTAGAAGAAAATGGCAGCTGCTAGTCAAGCAGCACAGTTACCGCGGCGCATCATCAAGGTTGGAGTTCGTTGGTCATCTGCGTTCTGCTCTATTGCATGTACCTGACCCTTCTGCTCCATTGGCGCTACAGGAGACGCAGCGACTACTCACAGAACCTGGTGAGATATCTCTTAAAGTCGTACGTTTGCTTACATGGGCTGCGGCTCCCAAGTCACTGATCCAGCTGCCTTCTTCTGCTGCAGCACCCGGCATCAGCGCTTCTCCTTCTGAAGACAATCTTCGGTATTTCAATGTCATGATCCTTGGACCAACATCTTCGCCTTATGAAGGTGAGGCAGTGTGTCCTTGGGCACTCTGGCACACTCAAAGCAGCTGCTGTCCTGGTAGGTGGATGAATGACCGCTGCTAATGTTCACAGGTGGAGTGTTCAAGCTGGAACTGTTTTTGCCTGAAGATTACCCCATGGCACCACCGAAGGTCAGTGCGTTGATCTGGGCACATTCAGTCCTTTCATGCATGCAGATGAGCCAGCTGCAGCATGAATGCGGCTGTCCAAAGGACATCATCCTCCCTACTGAGGCAAAGGTGTTGCTCTGCACAGGTTCGTTTCTTGACAAAAATATACCATCCCAACATTGACAAGTTAGGACGCATTTGCTTGGACATTTTGAAGGACAAGTGGAGTCCAGCCCTGCAGATTCGCACTGTACTTCTCAGGTAGCGGTCTGCACATTAAACACTCAGCAGCAGGGTGGAACCTGACAGGTTGCAGAGCAGATGCAAGGCAGCAGTCAAGTCAGTCGGTGACACAGCAGCACTTGATACCAGTGTCGCTAGCCCAACAGCTGTCAGTCCAAGGCCATGTCATGACTGGCCATCAGGACAACCACACACGGCAGGCTCAGATGTGATATGTCTTTTCAAGAGTCTGCAGATTCAGTTGCACAAGCGATACAGCCAATGCAACGAGACTGTGGTGTCATGATGATCGTGCCAACTTGCAAGATGTCAGGCGATACTTCATAAATGTCAGGCATGCAAATGCAATGTAGTGAAGCGCTGTGCTTTATGCCCATCCCTGCAGTATCCAAGCACTGTTGAGTGCTCCCAACCCAGATGATCCGCTGGCGGACAATGTAGCAAAGCACTGGAAAGAAAACGAGCAGGAAGCAGTGGAGACAGGTATGTGCCAGATCCTGCAACTGCCTGTGCAACAGGGCGGATGCAGCTGTGCCAATGATGCGGATGCTGTGTCGCAATGGTTGCCATTGCTGAATGCATCCCCATGATGTCTTTTGCAGCAGGTGATTGCAAGATCAGTGCAGCAAATGCACAGCAACGGACATCATAGATGCATGTGAGAATATTGTCCGATGCCACTGCTCCCAACTGCTGCTTGCCTGTCTATCCTCAAGCTCTTCTTGTTCAGAGGCAATGTCCCTATGGCATACGGTGTAAGGTCATTCAAAAGTCAAATATACTTCTTCTATATTTCTTTATGCTTGCCCTGTCACTCGCAGCTCGTCAGTGGACCCGCCAGTATGCCAGTCAATGAGCAGCATAGATATGATTGTGAGCGAAGTGATGCAGCAACAGTCGGCCATGCGAAATGTCAGTGATTAAAGTGCGCACAACAGACAAGAAAACCGCAAATGCAGCAGAAGCAGCTGGCAGCAATGCAATCATCGGCAGCGAGATGATCACAAAGTGTGTGACAGCAGTTGCCCGTAGGGACCAGTAGTGTACGGCAAGGAAGCAGGGCATCAATGCAGGTCTGGTCTTTGGGTTTACATAGTGCCACTGTTGCTGACCATGTTGTCAGAGCTGCCAGACTGCTTGTGGTTCTAGAGCTCAAGTGGCAGGACTATGATGGTGCATTGCACATACATTCCGCAGGCCTCTTTTCATGGCGACCTGCTTGCAAGGCCTAATGCAGTCTCAGTAGGTATTGTTTTGACTCTTGTGCAAGGTGTCACACTGGCCAAGGCCTTCATTGGTACATTTAGAATGATATTTGCAGCAGGCAGCACACATATGAGTGTGCAACATGTGTAGCCAGTCCTAGTGCACGTATAATTCTCTGCAGTCTGGCTCCGCATAGGTCGTGCTGTGGAACCCTGCAAGAAAAACGTATGGAGAGACTCTCATAATACGTAGCGGATCCTGCATACATGCCATATGAGGTTACACCGCGATAATACTGCGGCACTGTGATCTGTTGTGTCCTGCTTCTCGACTTCTGACAAATGTTTACGTCTCTCAACACCTGAGCCTCTGTTGGTGATGGGCGGTGCACTTTAAAGGCCCATCAGAATACTGGCGGATATCTTCAAAAGTGTCGTTCCTCTGAAGACGCTCTGAGCGTGACATGCAGCAAACTCCAGGAGCACAAGTAACAAAACCGCCTGTCAGAGCCATTCAACGCAGCCTTTGTCTCTTTAACAAAGGAGATGCTTGTGATGAGCAGTTATTGATCGTATCTCAGGCTCTAGACCAGGTGCCTGCACCGCGGTTGCCCTCCGTGGGCTACATGGATGGACAGCCTCTTAAAAAGTGCTTGTAGCTAGTTATATAAAATACTCATGGCAGAAGTGGAGGCAGAAGCCAACGGGGCGTCCGGGCCCGACTTGGAGGTGATGGAAGCAGCGTCATCAGCCTCGGTTGCCGTTGAGGACAGGCCTGTCGATGAAAGGCTACTTTTTTGCGCTGAGGTGCTTATTGGGTACAAGGTGGAAGTACAGGTGTGTGGTGGCAAACAAAATTTTGCGATTTTACCCGCTTCAAACCACCTCTGCAGATGTACCGCACCTGTGCCTATCGTATGTGCAAGCACAAAGCAAGGAACCTCGAATGCTGAAAGCTGTTGTGTTTATCAACACTGCATGAATGCAGTAGTGATCTCTGGCAGCTGCTTCTGATGTGTCTCCCGGGCTATTCCTAGCAGGGCAGCCTTTGATGCTGCAACATATGAGCACGGCAGTGCCTGTGGTGCGACACACGCTGAGGGATGGTGCACTGCTGAGCTTGATTACCATTACATGCTGCCCTCTTTGTACTGCAGCTGATTGATGGCACAGTTTATGAGGGCATATTCCACACCATGAAAGTGGATGGGAATGATACGCATGTGGTGCTGAAGTATGCGAAAGTTGCAAAAGACCCACAAGTGACGGCAGACGATCTGCAGGTCAGGACCAGGCCCCACCCTGCACCGTTCAATCAGTGATCATTCGGCTGTTTGTTACTGCCACATGCAGCCATAGCAGCTACACAGCCTGCGCACTATTGCCTGACTTGTGGTGTATTGTGTATGCGCGTATAGGCCCTGGCAAAGAAACCAGAGCAATTGAAGATATTTCACTCAGACGATGTGGCGGGCATTGTTGCAAAGGATGTGCGCATGAGCCCAGAGGACCTGGGTGCAGAGCAGTACGACTATGGCTTTGAGACAGACGCAGCGATCTCACGAGGCAGAGGGGGGTGAGCAGCAATGGCAGCAAGAAAGCCAAGAAAAGGTTTATGCAGCCCATCTGCAGCATTGGTAGTAATCATTGTTGGCTACATATCATTGTTGGCTACATCAACAGCCACACACTTCAGCAACAACAGCTGCACCACCAGCAATGCCTTCTGCAGTGTGGTTTTGGCTTCTGCAGGCAACAGGCATTGGAGGGTAACTGCTTGAGCAACAGACTGCACTTGTGCAAATACATTTGTTTTCCAGCTGTTGAGACATCCTGTTGCCCCATGCAAGTCCTGTCAAGGTTGATGCACCCAATCACATACACCTGCAGGCTTGTCAACCGTGAGCTGGTGGCTTGGATGCCAGACCCTGATGACGGCGCAGATGCCTCCATGTTTGGTCTGGAGGACCACGAATCTGGCTGGGACCAGTTTGCAGTCAATTCAAGCAAGTTTGGGTACACGAGTACCTGGAATGAGGAGATCTACACTGTGCGCTTGGACAAATCAAAGTGAGTATGGTCGGCACAGCAGGCCTTGCAGCAGGTGTTGGCATGAGCAGCAGCACTGAAAACAAGCCAAAGCAGTACCAGCAGGAGTGGGGGCCCAGCAACCAGGATGGGCTCTTTGAGCCAGCTCTGAAAGTTGTGCAGTTGCTACCCTGTTGGTCGATGCCTTGCGGCTGTCTGAGCCTATTTTTGTCTGAGCTGCCGATCATTACCCAGCCATGTGCAGCCTCACAAGTTGCTTGTCACAGCTGGAACCAGGTGCTGCAGTGCTGAAAATGAAGAAGAGTGAAAGCATGTCTGCTTTCTGCCGTGATTGCCATCGATGTGTCTATGCCTGGCTCACCTGCAGGTGTGCTATTGATGATGAGACAGCAGCACGACTTGCCCGTGAGATTGAGGCTGGAGACACCAGCAACCCTCACCTGGCTGAAGAGCGAGGCCAGGCAGTTGATGATTCAGGGGTGAGGGGGCTTGTGCTCGTGTCACTTGCCGCTGACTCTGGCACTTTCACATCTGGTAAATGCTACACTCCCATTTTTGATGTGTGCTTTCGTATTGTCGTCCTGCACTGTATACTTGGGAGCCTGGTAGTGGATGGCAGAACCAGCTTGCATGCGTTCTGAAGGTCTTGCTGGCCATCAACTTGCTTGCAACCAGGCTGCCTATCATTGCTGCACCTGCCATTGTGTTGTGCAGCTGGATGAAGAAGACAAGTACTCTGGCGTCATCAGACCTGAGGACATGGCACGGCTGCGACAGGCGGCTCATCATCACATACATCCTGCTCAGCAGCAGAACGGCACAGGAGCAGCACAACAGAGGCCAGCAGCATGGTCTAGGGCGGGGTCAGGGCTCAGTGCACTCACTGGAGCCGTTCAGCAGCACCAGCAGCAGCAGCAGCAGCGGCCTCAGACAGCACCCCAGCAGCCGCCAGGGCTTGGCACTTCTGCGGCTGCTAGTGCTGCTGCTGCTGCTGTTGCTGCAGCGGCAGCAGCGAGTGCGCAGCCGCTGGGTGCTCCCCCAGGCTTGCCAGCCCCCACCACGGCCTCGGCACCTGTGTCCATCCCAGCCAGGCCCAGTGCCAGCGGCAGCAGTGGCAATGCGCTGTCAGGTTCTGCTCCTGGGTATGGTGGCAGCCCGGGTATGTCCGGGTCTGCCCCCAGTGGTGACATTGACCCGCGGAAGGAAGTGAACAAGATGAGGCTGTCGTTGACAGGAGGCAGTTTGACCAAGAACAGCCCATATGGCACTCCTAAGGGGCTGAAGTCGCCGCTGCTCTCTCCTCTGATCAGTGACCCTCAGAAGTTGGCGGCACTCAACCTTGAACCTGGTGTGACAAAGGTGGGCCACTGCAGCACAACTGGACTGGTCTTGTTCATTGGTTTGCTGAGCAGTTACGGACATTTGTGCCTGGCTGGCAATATGTTCTGCGGGGGCTGCCACTCTTCCATTCAAGCTTGTCAGGGAGTTGTAGTGGTGCTCCATGGCTCACAACACTTCATAGTGTGCTGCTGATGTCACTGTTGTGCATTATTGATGTCCAGTGAAGTCTTGCTCACCACACCTGCTTCCTTGCTTCACACGTCTGATTCTTGCTGTGCTGTTTGTGGTTCAGGTTGATGAAGACACCCGTCAGGAGTTCATGAGATACAAGGCTCAGCTGCAGGCACAGCGGGACAAAGCAGCAGCGCAGTCAGCCCTCTCATCTGCACTGCAGGCAGGCCAGGCTGATGCGCAGGCAGCAGCAGCGCCGGCGGCACCACCAGGAGTCGATATTGCTCCTGCACCAGCTGCAGCAGGCGAGGGTGGGATCAAACATGCTGAGCAGGCGCCAGCAGCCAGGGGTGAAGCCAGGCCACCAGCTCCCAAGCTCAAATTGAGCAAGCTGAACCCAAATGCCAAGCCCTTCACGCTCAACATCAACGCCAAGCCTTTCGTGCCAGGTGGGAGCAGCACCACATCATCAACAGCAGCTGCAGCAACCAGCAGCACTGCTGCCAACGCTGGCAGCTCAGTTGGGGATGCAGGCAGCATTAGCAGCTTTGGGCACAGCAGTAGCCATCCTCAACTGCAGCAGCAGCATCATGTGCTGCAAGCGCCGCCAGGTGTTGGCATGCCTCCTGGATTGGGAATGCCAGCACATGCCACAGCAGCAGGACCACAGAGCAGCAACAGTGCATTGGCAGCGGCAGCAGCAGCAGCTGCTGCTGCAGGTGGGCCTCCCCCTGGGCTTGCTCCCATGGCTGGACGTTTGCAGCAGCCACCGCCACCCATGGGTGGCCCAAGTGTTGCGGGTGAGTGGGGATGTGGAAGTGATGTGTCCTGCCTTTGGCCTGGCGCCAACCCTCATGTGTGGGTTGGTTGGTGCAAGGTTTGAACGCAGCTGCTTTAGTCTCTACTTCTGGAGAAACGGTAACTTCAGCGGCAACATACCGCCTGCATGACTGGTGCAGTCACTCAAGGTGACTGACACCTCAGCAAACATGTTATAAACCCAAGAGCGTCATTCAGCCCACTGCTGATATGATTCCAACGCCCTTTTCTTCAGGTTAACTACTGCCGCAGCAGCCATCCAACACCCCATGGCACACAGCGTCAGCTGCACATCTGTTGTTGCCAGTTGCCATGACAACGTCTGTTTCACATGTCTGTGTTGTATGTGTGCACGTATTGCAGGTGGTAACAGCAGTGGCGTGCAAGGCCAGCTTGTTCAGGGACAGTTGGTGCCCCCACCACCAGGTGTACAGCAGCAGTATGTTGGACCAGTCCCAGCAGGTGCCATGCTTCCTCCTGGCACTGTGCCTGGCAGCATCATGCCTGCGGCAGCGGGGATGATGCCGGGTGTGGTGCCAGGTGCAGTGCAGGTCAAAGGGCCGCCACATCAGGCTGGGCCATTGCAGGGGATGACTGCTGCAGGAGCACCTGCAGGTGAGATATCAGCAGTCTTAAACGAGGGTCTGAGCCCGTTGCATAGTGGTTGAATTTGTACATTTGGGTTGCTTCATCAGTTTGCTGCACAGTCGTTGAGCAGAACGGGTGATGGATGTTGATCATTTGTTGCTGGATCAGTGCGGGAGCATCATGCATGTGCCACAAGTCTTGTGACTGGCTACGTTGAACCTGTCTGTTGGTCTTCCCGTACTTGTCTTCACCTGCAGCTGTGATGGGTGTGGGTGCATCAGGGATGGTGCTGGCCCCACAGGGCATGGCCCCAGCCGCAGTACCTGCAGCAGCCATGACAGTGGGCATCAACCCACAGACAGCAGGCATGATGGGGGCACCACCCGGCATGATGCCAGTGCCACGGCCCCCCATGGCAGTTGCAGGACCAGCGGCAGCAGCGGCGGCAGCAGCCATGGCGAAAGCAACGGGGTCCGGCGAGCGACATACTGATCAGCGGGGTGGTGGCGGACCTCACCCACCCCCTAGGAGCCACAAGGGCCAGTCAGCTGATCGGGAAGCTGGGCAGCTGGCCATGCAGCAGCAGATGCAGGGTCCACCTCCCCCTCATCATCTTGCCTCCATGCGGGGTGTAGCAGGGGTTATCATGGCTCCTGGAGCTCATGCTGTTGGGATGGTACCGCCTCCCGCACCTGGTGTACTGCCTGTTGCAGTGCCAGGTCAGCCAGCTGATGGCATGCCAGGTCAGCCAGGCGTCCCTCCCGCCCCACACATGGCAGCAGGGCAGATGGGAGTGCCAGCAGCATTGGCAGCAGCAGTGCCACCACCCATGCATCACAGGAATGAAGGTGTGGCACCACCGCCTCAGATGATGCCAGCAGGGCCTGGCATGCCTGCAGTGCCATTGCAACAGCCGCTGCCTCCGCTGCTGCAGCACAGAGGCGGGCCTGAAGGGCCAATGAGGGGCCCTGCTGCTGCTGGTGCTGCTGCTGAGGGATATGGGCGAGGTGATCATGGGGGCCAGGAGGGACATCGTGGCCACAGGTGGGTGAAGCAGTATCCTGGCTTTGGGAACACTGCACAAGGTCTCCTTGTGTGTTGTCCACTCACCCATCTCTTCCAGCTTGTACTTCTTACCCCTGAAGTCGGATTCCCCATATTTCATGGATGGTTGTTTGGCTGCACAGACTCGTTGTCGCAATCTTGACCTCCCTGAACCATTACTGGTTCAGAGCTGATGGCGGTGCCAGCATGCCAATTCTCTGCCACTCTGGTGGCTGCTGTGGTGTCATATCTGACACACACTCTCTGCCACTCTCTCTGCCACTCTCTTTCTTTCTGCCACTCTCTCTGTGCTCCGCTCTCTATGCCTCGCGCTCTCTCTGCCACTCTCTTGTGTCGTGCCATGATTTTGCTACTCACTACGAACACTGCGAATGCTTGTTGCAGGGAACCGCGCAGCCGCAGTGGATACAGCCATGACCGTGATGGAGATCACACCCCCACACCACCTGGCAGTAGCGGCAGCACACCAAATCATGCAGTGTATGCAAGGCAGCAGCAGCAGCAGCCGCCTATGCCTGTGCACGGCCTTGGCATGCAGCACTACCCACCTGGTGCTCCGGAATTGCCACATCCTGGCATGACAGCTGGACCAATGCATGCATCACTGGGGCATCACGGCCCACCACCATTGCCATATGGCGGCAGCCCTGCTATGGGTATGCCCCAGCAGCAGCACAGTCGTGGCGGCAGCAGCGGTCCTGACAGCGGACATATGAGCAGGATTGGCAACAACAGCACTGGGGGTCCTCCTCCAGGGATAGGTGCCATGGGTGGTGCTGCCCTGTTGCCGCCTCACACACCTCATATGATGGATGGCCCAGGTAGTGGGCCCAGCAGCGGGTCGACTGGGGGCCTGGCTGGCGCGTACAGCCCACATCCCCCGCCAGGCAGCAGTGCTTCACATGCGCCACCACATGCCATGCAGCCTGCACCGCCTGTCAGCAGGGGAGGTGATGGCAACAGCCTCAGCAATCAGGGGCCGCCATCTGGATCACATGCAGCTGGACCCCATGGCAGCAATGGTGGTGGAGGTGGCAGCAACAGCAGCAACCAGGGGCTGCCTGGAGCCAGTGGTCCTCATCATGCGCCATATGGTCACCCTCATGGACCTGCTGGTGTGCTTCATCCCTCCATGGCCATGTCAAGTGGAGCAATGCATCCAGCAGGAATGCAGGCGGCCGTAATGCCAATGCCTATGCTTCCTCCGGGGATGATGGCACAGCTGCAGGTGAGCCAACATCATGGTGGCTATCGACATGGCAGCTCAGCGGAGGCATGCAGCACAGGCATGATTGGGTGGTGTTACCTGCCAAAGTGCACAAGATGACCAGGAGGATTCTGTGTATTGTGTGAGGTGCTGCTGTGCTGCTACAGGCCACATGGCTTCCCCAATGTCACAAGGGGCTAGATTCATCCTGCCACCGCCTGGCAGTCCACGAACGTCCTCAATCACAACAGTTGCATAGAGTGAAGTGTCTGTGGACGATATCATTTGTGGGGTGCCTGGACACTTGTTCTTCCTGCAGGGTCAGCCCATGATGATGCCGTATCCTGGTGGACCTCAGGCTCCTGGAGGGATGATGATGGTGAATCCAGCAACTGGAGGAGCCTTCATGGTGCCAGCAGGAATGCAGGTCAGTCAGCTGTATGGGATCAAACTGCATCATGACCGTGCTGCAAGCCATTGATTACACTAGAGTACAAGGCTTGCCAGGCTGTTGCTCCTTGAGTGGGTCAACCCACATGCAGATGTGTTGACCATGTCCGGGCCAGTTGAAGCACCACATAGCATTCTGCAGACTGGTCTACAACAGTCAGGGAGCCTCGCAAGCAAACCTTTCTGCCAGATCACGCCTTGTGTCTGGTTGTGCACTGATATGGTGTTGCTGTACTGCAGCCCCCTTACATGGCGTACATGACTGGGCCCCCGGCGGGGTCTCCTCAAACGCGACCTGGCTTCTACCCACCAGGAGCATACCCCATGCCCCTGAGTCCAGGAGGTACTGTCATGCGGCCACCAGGAGCAGCAGCAGCACAACAGCAACAGCAGGGCCAGCCTGCAGAGGGACCAGTGGGTCATCATGCTGGTGGACCTGGAACACCTACTGCTCCCAGCCCCCATGGAGGCATGGGGCGAACACCAGGGAGTGGCAACAGAGAGCGCCCCCGAGGGCCAAGGGGTATGCACCATGAAAAGCGGGGGAGTGGGGGGGAGGCTGGTCATGGGCTGAAGTCAGCTGGTGGTGGTGCAGTGCACCCAGGCGGCGGGAGCGCACCTGCCACTCCCCCGGGGGTTGGAACAGGGGAGGGTGAAGGGGTGGGGGCTGCAGTGAGTGCCGATGGGCGCAAAGATGAACAATAGCAGTGCTGTGGCAGCAGCGGCATCGCTACTAGCCGCAGATGTATCAAGCTGTAAGTTGTTTGAGTGGAACCTGGCCGTCAGCAAGCCAGTCCCAGGCTCGTCAACGGTGCCAACAAATTTCTGGGATGGCGATGGCTGCTTTATCTCATGAGCCTGATCAAAGCCTGTTGCGGAGCTATGTGCCTGAAGCCTTGATACTTGGCAGCTATGAGAGCTATGCTGAGTTAGCAGCTGCTCTTGCATTGCCAGGGCCTTAGGGAATTTCCTGTGCAGCAGCTACTGCTGTGGCAGCAATGGGCCACAATGAGAATTAAAGGATTTAGTTTGGCTACATAAGCCAGATCCAGCCAGATGCAACGTAGCGATATACTCTAGAGGGCCCATTGACGCCACTGCAGTTGTGATCAGCTGGTGCAAAGTTTGCACAAATTATCATAGTGATGGCTCACTGACCAGTGATCGATTGAATCCGGTGTGGTACACCAGAAGATGGCATCAGTTTGCGCTCATGCGAACTCAAGTGAGGTCGTTTACTACACTTTTACCGTAAAAAATTCAGACAGTGACTGTCTGAAACAACCTGACACCACCGCAGATAACTGGACAGCTGCCAATGACTCTCCAGCATGATCATAAGATTGCTAGACATGACATGCTCACTATATGACCTACATTATCCGTCTTGTATGCTGTCTCTGTTGCATTGAGTGTCTATGAAAGGGATTGAGCCTGTGAGTGTCTTGTGCTGTCACACACTCAGTGTGACACTGCTGCGGCTGCTGGTTATGACAGCCTCTGCTGTAGGTGTGCTGACACTGTCGTCCTGCATTCATTTCACTTGGACATTTATCCAATGCAGCCGGCGAATGGCTTTCTCTGGCCGTCTGTAGAACTTGGAATCTGGTACTGCACTAGTGTGTACCATTAGAGAGGGGTGTGTTGTTTGCGGGAAAATGCAGCAGCTGTCGTGGCGAGCAAGCACCATAGTTGCAATTATTGATTAGTGGAATCAGTATGAAAGTGTGAGTGCATTATCCCTGCTGGCAGCGGCATTGGTGGCACTGCGCGCTCACCACTGCGACTGCCGTACAGACTGGAGCAGAACGCTGGTTTGCTCTCCAACTATGAGGTAGCACAGGTAATAATGCCCCAGATCTGTGTTCCCGTGGGCTTGCCGATCCTTGTCCTCCTGTCCTCCTGTGTGGGGTCGGGTGTTTATACAGCAGCAAGTAGCAGCTGCTCAATTATGCTCTCACCATGATGAGACATCAGTTCCGCTGCAGTGATATGCTGACGCGTGTAAGTGGCTTTTCGGCGTGCCATCTGCTGCGCTAGCTCCCAATAGGTACTTTTCAAAGTGCTTACTGCAGCATTGCCTTCTGGGCCTTAGGTTCTGAGAGAAAGAGGGGCAGACCCGTCAGCAGGATTGAATGTGAGAGCAAAAGCATCTGAGAAAACGGTACGTGACTTGCAAAGTGCACTGAGACTTATGCAGTCATGCCCAATCTGAAGCAGCAGCGGTTGCAGTTACAGCGGAGTTGGTGGACTCTCGTAACTGCAAAGCAGCGGTCTAGATACTGAGGCGGCCAGAGTTACACTAATTTGATATTTCTTATGTGCTGCTAATCTCCATTAAGCCAGATTTTTAATTCAGAGGAGCATACCCTGGTGGCAGCCCTGCACGTAGCATGCTGTTTTCATGTCATGGTTGCATGACAAAGCATCTGCAATGACTTGTATGATGTGTGATTCATAGAGGCTCAGATGCAGCCCAGAGAGCCTCACAGTGCAAGCATAGGCAGATGTCCAATCACAAGTGCTCAAGGCAAAGCTGGCCTGCAACAAGTAGAACGAGACATGCCAGTGCTGCATGTAACCCCTGCTGACCGCAGGTGTATGAGTTTCTAGTGTCTCAGCTTGGTGCTCTCAAAGACCGCGAGCAGCTATCTGCACTCCTTGACGAGCTCAAGGTGAACTGGGTGTAAACCATTTCACTGCACAACAGTTCGCACGAAGATGCTATATGAAGTGCAAGCAGGCCAGTGCATCAGCCTGGTTGATAGCGGCAGCTGCTTGCCTCACCGCTTACCAAACCGGCTGCAGGTGCATTGCTAGACTTGACAAACCAGACCTGTGCTGTGTGGGGGTTGTGTATGTGTGTGCCATGCTTGATCAGCTCCATAGCCAACTAGGTAATACATTTTAGCTGAGACCGCTGTTCTTATCGATATTGTGCTGCAGCCATTCAAACTGACTCGTGCTGAGCTGGTTCAGCTGCTGAACCTCGGTCCCACCAGTGCAGTGGAGATTCACCTCATTGTTGAGGACTGTGAGGAGCGACTTAGTGAGCAGCAAATGAATCAGATCATAGGCATAGTGGCAAAGCATCTGCCGAGGAAGTAGCTGCAGCGCCATGGAATCTGCCAGCTGTGGGTGCTGTCATACACAACCTGGGTCTGCAGCCATACAAGACACCAGACTGCCAGCAACCAGTACTTGTGCAAAGCAGTGTCGACCTATCATCTATGTTTGCCTTAAGGCAAGCTTGCATGAAGCACCAATGGCAAGGGGTTAATCAGGTAGATGCAGTTCTAGTTTGACAACATGGCTAGGGAGTACTGAGTTGTTTGTGTGCCACTGTTGACGACGTTGTGCACATTCATTGTCTGGGAGGTCACTGAACGGCGGCGTCACCGAGGTGAGATATTCTTGCCAGTGTAAACGAATTTGAGCCATGCAACTTTGGATAGCTGGCAAATCAGCTGACATCTGAGGGGCCACCACCTAAGACAATGCTGCAGCTATGAGCTGCTAAACTCAATAGTGTAGGTTTGTGTCAAATATGAAGACTCTTGAGGGGCTTCTAGGGCCCGGGCTGGCGTAAACAGCCTGCGGAGCGCAGCATGCTGCATTGTTATTGCTAATCACAGAGTCCAACTTTGATCATGATGGCGAATGTCAGCATACAGGGAAGGCCGAGTTTTGCTGGTTTCCTTAGAAACAGTAGCTACTCCAGTGTGGCTGATCCACCTGGTATTCTCTCCCAAATTATAACAATGCCAATACCATAAACATATCAGGTGTGTATTTGCAGTGCGCCGGCCAACAACACTGGTGATTGCATCATAGTGCACCGCCATCAACCAATCACAACACTCAAACACATGACGCACCGGCAAATTGGAAAGTGTGATGCCTACCCCCCAGCCTGCTGTCTGCCAGACACAGGGGCAACAGCAGGAGCCACCAACTCTCGACCCACGACCATTCAACATCCCTGGCCCATCCAATGTAGATACAGGCTTTGTAACTGAAATATGTTACAGCCGTTGGGGTCAGATGCTGACCGGCAAAACAGGCAGGTGCAGTGTCAACAGCACAGGAGGATGTGCAACCAAACATAGCTAATGGTCCTGGTTCTGCTGCTGTCAATCAAACCCAGATAGAGGACCATGCTCAGCTTGCACCTTGCATGAAGGCTGCCGAATGTTGCAGCAGAAATGCGCGCCCCCGTTTGACAATGGCAGAACTGTGTAGTGTGCATGCCAACTAAAGACCAATCATTGGCGCTAGTGGCACTAGAAAACCCCTTCTGCTGTTACAACTGCAACACAGCTTCATTCTAGTCCCATCTAGATCGATAAGCCTGAACCTGCAGAACCCCAACCACAGGTTCAGGTTGCACAGCAGCACCAAGTTGCGCTTCCCGTCACATTGCAGCCTTTCCTTTAGTAAGAAGGGAACTGCATTATTTACACCAAAGGTCCAAAATATGTAGCCAGCTTCATGCAAGCCTACTTGCAGATGGCATCCGGCATGGTTCTTAACCCAATGTACACACCACCATTCAAGCATGCCAAAATGCAGCAGCTGTCAATGCTCAACATGCCTCTTGGACATCTGTGTACCATCAATACAAGTCCCTAGGACCCAATTCAGGTTTGCATGCTTGCAGCATAAAATCTGCTGCTCCATCAAGCTGTGAACAGCAGCCATCAGGCAGAGGTGAACAGGTAACACAACACCCTCAAGACAAACAAACACAATCCAAACACCATATCAGCGGAAACAACATGTTTTGCAGCAAACACACAAAGGAATGAGTTGGACCATGTACACAAGTGTCAAGGATCTGTGGTTCAGAAGGTGCTTATTCTGGGCACCCGTACCCCCAGACCGTTGAGCATGTTCTGCAGGTAGCCAGCCTGCACTACTGCATCACCACTCTCAAGCACTCCCGCCCACTCATGGAATGGTACCTGAAGCACCGTGTAGCCGCGGTACTGCAGAGCCCACTTATGCAGCTGTGCGTCGCAGGTGGGGGTGTAGGGAGGGTTGCGGCTACACCACGCAGGAGGAATCACCTGCAAGTACCATGAAAGGGCACACACGTCTTGTGTGGGGAGCACGACCCCACAGCTTGTACAGACACCAAGCAAATGGCCTGCAGCATTGCAGCAGTATCATATACTATTGCCATGAACTGTCGCTGCATTGTGCCCCTCAGGGTCTTGTGATGTCTGTCATCTGTTCCCCGCTGCTGCCTCATCAGCTGCTCGTGCCCACCTGCCACGCCACTGACACTCCGTTATGCTTGAGTGGCAGTCCCACCCGCTCCACACCATCAAGGGTGATGCAGGGCGGACCAACTGCCAGGCCAAGGTGATTGAGACACTGCAGCACAATACCAACAGCACAATTCACCAGTGACCAGCTACCTGAAGGAACATCCCAATGTGACGGCACCATTGATACCAGGTGAACATCATGTTATGGAGTATCTACTCTGCAAACTCAGCTGTTGACAGAGGCTCAGCGGCATGAACAGGACCGCCGGGGACAGTAGTATGTGGTGCATGCAGCTGCTGCAGCCGATGACGCGCTGGTGTGATGCCCGATCACACAAGGCACCTGTGAGTATCATGCCAGGTTGGTTGCTGCTGTTGTCCTACCTGCCGCACGCTTGCCTCCAACCCTCTGATAGACAAAAGAGCAGGATCCCGGAATTTCCAACTGCTGAACTGCTGCGGTCGCTGTTGCTGTCGCTGCTGTTCTGGCTGCTCTATATGCTGCTGCTGCTCATACTCCGGTGATTGCCGCACAGTATACAGCAGGTAGCTTGCGGCTGCTGTTGGCTGCAGGTGTATTGGTAGGGCTATTGTGCGAGGGGCTACTCGAGACACCTGCAGCACATAACCATGACAGCAGGAGCACACCTCTGGATGACAATCCCCCCCCAACAGATACTCAGTATGAACGACCATACAAGACATTGAACATTGTCACTGGTCAACCGCCGCCCTGGCCCTAGAGTGCCAGCCCGGTTGAGGCCAGCCTGACAACAGGAACATCTCTGTACTCAACTCCATCACCAGCACACACCAGCACCTGTAACTCCACACCACAGGCTTACAGCCTGGCTCAGATTCACTGACCTCTTTCATGTACACGCTGTAGCTCTCCGCCAGCAGTGGGTTTGGGTCCAACATGACATGGCCCAGCTGCTGATACCTCATGTGTGCGGACCAGAGCATCACCAGCTGGTCATCACTGAAGGCCTCAGCAGGGGCCAGGCCCAGTGCCTTGAAACACTCACGAGCCATGTTGCCGTGGAGGTGACCAAGCATGGCAAAAGCCCACACAATGTTCACCAGCGCACACTGGAGCGCCTCAGCAGTGTCATAGACAGGCCTGGGTGCCGTGCAGCAGCAGCAGTGGTGCAGCTTAGGATGACTAAATAGAGCACGACCCTGTTGATAACACAATGACACTGCCCTGCTGCAGGCCTGGGTGGCAATCAGTGTTCTGCCCCTCAGGTGGTCATGCACAAGGCAGGTGATGGCCCGTGTTGTGCTGCTCACCTGCAGTTGTCTGGCACTGGGACATTCCTGAGGCTGGCAATAGGGCACTCATCATGACCGGCACGCACTTGATTGTACCAACTGCCTCGACTAGCACTGTTGTCACTGCTGCTGCTGCTACTGCTGCTGAAGGCACGTTCACCATTGCCTGCTGATGGTGTCAGTACTGCGCTCCGCCCATGGCCACTGTTGCTGCCACCTGCAGGTGTGTGCTTGATGTAGGTTGTCACAACCCTTCCGTCCGCACCATAACTTGTGACAGTTGTGAACTCTGGCCCTAGAGGATTTTCTTCTGAGTACTCATAGTTGCTGCTGCTGGCGTTTGCTGCTTCCCAGATTGTGGCAGCACCACTGCCATTCACACTGGCTGTCCTGCTGCTGGGCCAATCGTCACTGCCGTCACTGCTGCTGAAGCTACTACTGCTGCTGAAGCTACTGCTCCGCATCATGCCAAAGCCCTGCCAAGTCGGACCCCCTGCCTCAGGGCCATAATTGCTGCTGCCTAGTCCCTGCCAGCTGCCTATGCCATTGTTGCTGCTAATATGGCTGTTACTAACGGTCTCTGCCCTAGCTTTTGCTGTCAGGCTCTGCAGGACCTTCTGCCCGTCAGTGCTTGTTCTCAGGTTTCTCAGGCCCACATTGATGTGACCGGCTACCCGCTCCAAAGTGCAGGGGTCCAGGGTTGCCTGTATCCTGGCCAGTGCAGATAATAAGCGACCCGTACAGCTGAGGGGCCACACCTCCATCTGATGACTGAGCTGGCTGAGTGCTGCTGTGCTGAGGTCTGCGCTGCTGTAGCGCAGGTGGCTCAGGGACCAGCACAGACGTGACAAGTCCTCAGGGCAGAATGCCTGTACAACAGTGGAGCAGCAGGAGCAAGGAGGACACACGCCTGAGTGTGCAAAAGTGGAAGAAGATGCACATACCTGACCTGTGTGATGCACACACCTGACCTGTGTGATGCACACACCTGACCTGTGTGACAGACAGCAATAACAGCTTGAAACGCAAACAAGCTGTCTGAAAGTGCCAGCTGCTGAGCCACAAAACAGGATGGTGCTTGCACCCCAAGCAGGTACCAGGTGTGGTGCGTGCTACATACTGCACTCCAGCCTGCTGCATTTGGTGAAAGTATTGACTATGCTTCAATAAGCGCTGATGCAAGCTTTGACGATGAAGGTGAGCAATGTCAGTGCTCACACAGGAATCCAAACACTGTGCTGCACAGGCAGAGGCGCTCGGGTACAAGAGAGACGCAACACAACCGACCTGGCACAGCACTGCCAGGTGAACCAGCCAAGCCTGATTCAGGGCCTACCTCAATCTTCTGCACTGCTGCCGCTGCTAGCCCATCAAAGAAGTCCTCGTCATCATCATAGTGCTCCACAGCAGCGTATGCAGCAGCAATGTCTGCGAGGTCCCCGGGCTGCAGCTGGGCCAGGCTCTCCCACAGGAACTCTGTCAGGGCAGCATACAGCTCCTGGCTGTAGGCTGATGGGCTGTGCTGGGCCGCAGTTGAGAAGGCGGTTAGCAGACGCAGCAGGTCAGGCGGAGACAACCCACCCAACTTGTTGTACAGTAAGGGCACGGCCTGCATGAAATCATTCCCATCAGAAGAAGGTAACAGCCCAGAGCATCATGGTCCACGGTATATGCTATAGGAGGCAAGACAACCACCTGGCGTCATTTGTACACCAGTAATATGAGACAGAAATCATGCCACCATATGCTGGTGCTGCTGCTTCCACGATGTCATCCGGTACCAACCAACTTATCCAGACTATGACACTGAAACCAGCCCCTTGTCAGGACCATTTATTCTCATCAGTCTGGCATCTACTGTGTGCAAACGCCAGGAAGACCTGTTGTCCAACATGAGTGCAGCTGAATTGCCCGGTGTTGCTGATCCAGTGCTGCTAGGTGATGGTGAATCTCTCCACAGCCCTCTCTGTTGCTGTAGTGGCTGCTACCACTGCTCCTGCTGTTACTGCACTGCCAAGCCTATGATTGCTGCATTCCCTCATGTCATACCTCCTGAAAGAGGTCTTCATGCCCCGGCCCCAACTTTGCATAGAACAGCAACGTCTTGATCAGGTCAGACGCCTGCCATTCACCCAGACTGCTCAGCAGCTGGACCTGGTGTTGCACAACAGGGCATTGAATATGCAGACAACGGCATGATCAGATTCATGCAGGATCAGTGGCTTCAAGTATGCAGGCAAGTGAGCATTGCCTCATGCTGCACTTTCAGGTTGGCAAGGTGGCAGCGATACACACCGGGGTGTATGGGTTGACAGTAGCTGCACACCTTGTACTCCTGAGCTAGCACATATTGATGTGGTAGGCTGGCTGCTGCTGCAAGTGACTGCAGTGCTGCATGGCTGGGTGCTTCAGCAATTGCTGCAGACAGCTCCGAGGGCGAATTGATGCTGCTTGTGGCTGCTGCTGAGCCGTACATCGGCCCATGCGCCTGCTGCTGTAGTGCCTGTGGTGGGTATGATACACAGGCCAAGAAATGGCATGCATGAGCAGGTCCAGCAAACCACAGAACACACTTGCAGTACTCAACCACTTCTACACCCTGTACTGACTGTTATGCCTGCAGCATGCAATAACATATGCCAAGAATAAAAATTCGATGGAATGCAGTGAAAAACTGCTGGGGTAGGTTTTCTATTTTTGTTGAGAGCAATAGCACACCTGTTGTGGGGTGTGTGCCAGCACAGCAGCACCGGGCCTTGACCATACTCCAGTTCCAAAACAATGGCCGCGCAGAGCTGATACATTGATGGAAGATACACCCAGGCTCAGACTATACCTACTGTAAATGCGATAAGCTGACTGCGGTACACCTACGGAACAAAAAGTAATGCACTGAGAAGATACGATAACCCGATGCACTACAACCCTTTGCCTTTTCCAACCAGACACCGTGATCAAAATCATCAGCAGCAACCGTATCTTGTACAACAACAAGAGCAGCCCTGCTGTCTAAGGTCGGAATACGGCAACGTCAGGTATCTTACATCTCGCCTCACCTGTAAGGACTCTTGGCATAAGGCGAAGACCAACAACACCCACCATGTACATTGTGCTCCGCGCAGCAACCACCGAGCTAGCGTACAGCAAGCGACGTGAACTGACTACACGCCAACATCCTTAACAGCGCTTGATGCCGCATGAGACAAGCCTTAAGGTGTCTTGAAGCTCATATTGCACAGGATACACATCAAGAGCAGCTGCCGGGGCATGCGGCGCGAATATGGTGCAGCTGTTCTGTCCTGAGTAACAGACGACTGACGCTTGGAACGCAACAGCGTGACGCCATGCTTGAACCAGTGGCCTCCCCTCAGAAATCCCCTGTTTGATGCTTGTTCACCAATGCCTTGGGGCCGCTCAGCTGGCCGGCGACCCCGGTTCACAGCAAACAACTTGTCAGTGTAGCACATGCTGCTGCTGCTGTGGCAGATTGTGGCAGCATTCGTCAACAGCTTAGGCCATTGTATGAACCCTACGATAGTTCGCTTGCGGCCTTCTAGTGCATTCTTAATTGACATGAGCCTCTGCAAGAGACGCAGCAGCAGCACCTTGGGCAAATTCAATCTTCCCAGGCTAACCTAGTCAGGGGTTCACAGTCTCCTCCTTTTTACAGGTAATACTCGATGCAGGATGTCGGCGGCAGCAGGATGGATAGCCAGGACAGACGCGGCAGGCACAAGCATCATTCCAGGGTGGCGCCCTCAACGCATGTCAGCGCATTTGTCATAGCATCTCAATTTGCTGCATGGCTAAATTTCTTTTACTGTCAGGCAGGACCGCATGAACAACGCTAACGCCAGCTTAACTCCATGCCATTCACGCAATATACGAGGTTGGCATGCAGTACTGTAGATGGTGAAGTTCAGCAGTCTGTCTTCAAGACTTTAGTAAAGAGGCTGTTTATGACAGGGATAGTCAGGCCATGGGTTGCCACACTGCTAACTTTCTTTTACACTGCTGATGACCCTTCACAGAGCAGAGAAGTTACCGCTCTGCGTCTGACGACTGACGTGCAACAAAGAAGCATTACAAGCAACTGACATGCAACAGCTCAGGCACCAGCAACCATGCTGCAGGGCGATATGTGCATGTCATCTGCTGATACCACAATGATAAGACCTTCGCAACAACAAACGACAGATCCAGCTGGCAGAGTGCAGGACACATCTTAGTATACATATGGGATAATTCTGCTGGGCACCAGCCTGCAGTACTTCTCCCAGTCAGCCCCGTACTTGCTCCTACAAGCTGCCTCATCACGCCTTTCTCTGTGCACCAATAAACTAGCAAAGTATATGCAATAAAAGTAGGGCACAACAGAGAGCAAGCCCTGCACACCACATGGCAAACACCAGGCAAGCCCCATGATCCAGTCCCCAAGATAATTGATGTGCCGTGCTGCACCCCACCAGCCAGAGATGATCAACTTGGTACCACGTGCGGTTGGCATGGTCCTTAAGTGTGCAACAGATGGATGATTTGGGTCTCGTCTGAATGTATCTTTTTGCCCATTAGCACCCCTGAATACGTAATAACCCAGACCCTGCACCAACAAGATACCTAGAAGTGACAAGGTTGATAGCTGCCTAGGCCAATCAGCTAGGTACCTGGCCTGTGTGCTGAATGTGAATGGAACCCAGCACAGGTCACCAAATGACAGCATGAACCCAAAACCGTCAGTGGTGATATCCATCGTGGTAAGAATTGACTTCTCATTGTACAATCCATCTGCAATATACCACAACTCAAAAGAATTCACCAGTATCATAGCATTTGTAACATAACCCAACTTCTGATACTGCTGATATGCAAATGCAAGGTTCAGCAGCCCCCAACCTATCATGCCCGGGTACAGCTCACAAAACTCCTTTATGTCCACTCCTAGTATGCGAGGGTTGAGTTCCCTGCCCATCCAAAAGTCATACACCACGACACCCGAGGTCCCGCCATGTGCTAGAAGTGCTCCTTGACGGAATGACCTCAGATACACCAGGACTGCCAGTGCGGAGCTGAAGATGATGGATGCTGTTGTGAGTGGGATGAAGTTGACTGCTACCCAGGAGATGTCAAGGGCACCAAGGCCGAAGCTGAGCAGCACTGCTGTACCATATGTGATCAGAAACACCAAGAAGGCTGCAGCAAAAACAACAGCATTTAGAAGCAAAGGCAGCATAGGACCTCAGAACTTGTGACCATTGAACGTTTTGTAGTGAACATGCACTTGTGGGTGATGAGATGTGCCATGAGGCTGCTGACCATACATGTGGCTCGTACACAATGCAGCTGCCCACAGCAGCAGAGGCTGGTAGGGCATCAGGCAGACACGTGGCTGCTTTGCTAGCTTGAAGCAATAGGTAAACCTGCCATGCGGGGCTCATACATTGTGGCATGAACAAGCAGACATGTCACTTGCATAAGCCAGCACGGTGCCTGACTAGATCTGGGTGTCTGCTGCTGGTTCTTGCTGCCATGGCTGCTACAACGCCCGTTTCAAGCTCATTGGACAGTTTGCATGGTCTCCATAATATTGCACAGGCACAGGGAACTCAAGTGTTTCCCACACTCACCATTCAGCTTGTAAGTAAGTCTTCTCTTGTTTGGCAGCTCCACCCCACTTACGACCTGCCCAGGAAGCAGCCAGTGCAGCGCCAGTACCAATAAGAACCAGCCGATCACTGCCAGCATGGCTTCATGAGTATACATTCGCGTATCTGCAGGGAATCCAGGGACCGAAATGCGAGGGAACAGCTGTAAACACCCCTCAGCATTGCAGGCATAGCTGAGGCCTAAAACTACAAGGGGGAGCGCAGCGGTGATGAAAGCTGGTCCATATGGTCCCAGAAATTCATATTGAAAGTCTCTTTGACAGCTGGATGCAGCCATTTGAGCACAACAGTCTCAGCTCCCGTACGCAACAAGACGATGCGCAGCAGGGGCCATAGACGAGGTGGTGGGCCACGCTGTCGACTTCAAGTTGAATCTAAGTGAGATTCTGAAACAGCTGACTAGTATCCGCCAGCACACACTGTAGGCGGGCTTTGCGCACTCTCTGTGACTTCTGTGACATGGTCTGATGGCTGGGCGATCTGGCTGAGGTTTGCATGTTCAAAGCAAGCGTCAGGCGATGCAGAAGTTCTGCTCTTTTTCTTTGAGTTGCCCAGCTACCTTTGGACAACCCGGTTACTCTGAGTAGGCAGTACACAAGATCATGCTCGTTCACAGTACCATGCCAGCGGTCAGGCATGCCTTAGGCGTGGTGCAGTCACTATGACAAGTCATCTGTCTGTCTATGTCAAGCACAGGCTAATGTGATGGCACATTTATGAACTTTGGACGCGGATGCAGCTTCTCGCATTGCAGTGCTGGAAGCAATCAACTTCATCAACTGTTGTTACACGGTGCCAAGGCATTTGCAAAAAACAGCAGCCGGACATTTGAGAACACCAAGACCTACGATGAAGCAACCTTCTGTTGCAACGCAGGCCCTGTCCAGGGCTACAATGACATACTGTGCACTTGAAAACATGCTATGCCTGCTGTGATGGCACATTTGGACCACACCATGTCAGCCAGGCTACCAAAGCATATCACGTCACATACAAATCGCATGAAGCAGCAAGATGGCTTTCTGATCAAGGCTACTTATTTCAGGGGCCTATTCAAACACCATGCCTGAAGGGTAGTGACCACCATCGCTGGTGACACAGCATTGGTACACCATCACACCAAGAGCACAGCTATGTCGCACAGATGATCTGAAAGCCATGCATGGTGCCACATACCAGCCGCTTCAGGTAAGGGCCCAATAATGATGCAAGTCATTATCATTATGAGGGTTGGCTTCTCTGCTGACACACTTGCAGACAGAGGCCTACTACTTTATACAGCGCTTGTGTGCTGCCCTTCTGCTCGAGCCCTAAGTAAATTGACGAAGTGAATGCACCAAGCCACCCACAGTATTGATTATTGCTCCATGCATCCCCATATGCATCCCTGGGTGCACATGCACCACTGCACCTGCCACGATTGTACCAACCGCCAGCTGGTGGCGACACCACCACCCTCGACTCTGGTTCAGACCGCACAAGTATGGGATGGATAACATCAGCTTGCTGACACAACTGTTGTCCTGGAAGAAGGAGTAACCTGAACTAAATCAACAGACCTCAAGCGTACAAGACCGCACCACAAGTATGGGACCTTCCAACTGGCATGCACACACAGCAACCCAGGATGTGAACCACTGTCACCGCATAAGGCACTCAATGATTCACAGCATAAGGCACGCACAGCGACAGAGCAGTCTACTGCTGCCAACACAGCCATTGTCCCCCAGCCTCTCAATGGCAGCAGCCAGGGGCGCATCCCCCAGCAGCAGGTGCACCACCCTGAGCAGCACTGACACTGGTGCCCTTGCCCGCTGATGCAGCAGTGGCGCCTGATGCTCCTGTGCCAGTGAGCCTCTTCCTCATGATAGCAGCAGCCTCCACCATGTTCCTCAGTGAGGGGATCACCTCCTCCCAGCGGCGTGTTTTGAGCCCACAGTCTGGGGCAGCAAGGTGTGCAGTGGGACAGCGCAACAGCAGTGAGCTGAGATGAACAGACAAAAACGCCCTTCTACACCAGCTGAGCAGCAATAATCAACGCATGCGCATAGTGATGTGTTTCGCAGAAGCCAGCTGCTGCAGTGTCAATCTTGCTCTGCTCAAACAGCTGTGCGCTGTCCAGTGACTGTCGCAATTGCAAGGCGCTTGTTTGCAGGGTAAGCACCCTACTCTGCTGCATACCTGGGTTGACCCAGATGTTGTCGAAGCGTCCCTTCAGCACTCCGCTGTCAACAAAGCCCTGGATCTTCTCAACCAGCCAGTCAACATCAGGAATCTGCACGGCCACATTTACATGGTGACTGTGCAGATTAGCAACCGCATTGGAGGAGCAAGGAGATACATGTGAGTAGGGCATTGGCTATGCAGCGCTTGTCACTGACTAGAAACCCAATATATGAGAACGTGGTGGCTTTGCTCTGTTACCAAACACAACCTGGTGCGCAAGAATGTGGGCTGGTGGGGCACTAGATTGGTCAAGAAACATACCCATGCTCTGGATACCTTGCTGTGCTGCAATGCCTTGGCTCTGACCTGTTCCTGATGTTGCCTGCACCCACCTGAGGGCTGTGCACATCATACACTCCTGGTCCCAGGTCCTTGCTGTAGCCAGCAGCAGCCAGGGCCACCACCATGGCATCACCAGAACGGCTGTTCTCAATGGTCAGGACATCGGCTGCAGGAGCAACAACAGTCAAGAACAGGAATTAAGGCCAACAATGGACACAGAACAGGGCAAGGACATTGCTGCATCGGTCATATGCTGCAGCTGGATATGCAACATGCATACAAGAAATATGACAGAGCACACAGTACATGCAGTCCAACTGCAGGGATAAGCTGGATAAACTACTGTTGCCTTGCGATGTAAGGACCTTTGAAAAGAAAGAAGCAGCAGGGTGAATTACAGCAGATGCAAGCTGTGCTGGTACGCACCGTCCATGGCATCCACAGCGGCCATGATGTCCTGGAAGTCAGAGTAGCAGAGGTGGGTCACAACCTGCACTGATGGCTTTGCAACACTGGTGCTCAGCCTGCAAAAAACAGTTCAACAGCAGACATGAGCAGGGCGTTCTGGGCAACAGTCACTGAGAATGACTCCAGAAGCCGTTGGGTTGTGGTGGGCTGTGTCAAGCTCGTAGCACATGTGCTGGTGAGTGTTGACAGGCACTGGCTGGCAACAAAGATGAGATGGGGCATCATCTGTCACGGCCAGGAAGCAACCACAATGGTTTTGGCAGTGATCTCCAGCAGGCTCAAGATGATCCCTGTCGGAACATGAAGGGTGCCAGCAAGTGTGCATTCAAGAACATCAAGTCAATCCTTGTAACAGACAATTGAGTGCTATCAACAAAACAGCAGCAACAGTGACCAATTGAAGGTTGCAATGCGATTCTTGAGGTGCAGAAGCATTCTCGTCAATGCAAAAGCACTCGTCAGAAACATAACGTAATAAGAGCACAAACACAATTCAAGACTCACGCCAAAATGCTACAGTCCATGTATTACCCACTTGCTGCTGCCACCCCTGCCATGAAGTAGCACCCGGGTGTTTCCCACTTGCTGAGCCTCCTTAACCTCCCCTGACTGGTTGCTTCTAATTCCCGCCCACCAACTGCTCCACTGACCAGCAGTGTGCTGGCCAGCAGAGGGAGCAAACACTGTTTGAAAGGCTCCAGGAGTCGAACCTGGTGATCCCTGATGTCAGGGTGTCATACCACATGACCTAACCTTTCGCAGTGGTGGGCGACGAACGAGGCATGCAAGCATGCCAAGCAACCTTTGCAGGTGTGTGGAGGAAGGAGTGAACTTTGAAGGTAGTTCATGCTCAGAGTGGGGCCCAAGTGTGAGGCCACTGCAAGGCAGGGATGCACCAACAAGAATGTGTCCAAGCAAGGTTCTTTGCCTGACACCACCTCTATCAACTGCCCCACATGTGGTATGAACTTGGAGCCACCTGACAGTTTGGAGCCACTGCACCACTGTGTTTGTCCATGCTTTACCTGTCCGCTGTGACCTGGGCAGCTGACTGTACAAAGCTCAAACCATGATCAGCCTAGCTGGAAACATACATATCCGGTGGTAGTAGGCCACCAGCAACCCCAGTGCTAACAAAAAAGCCAGCAGAACGCTGCACACAAATGGATAATCTGTGTCAGGGTCAATGCAGACCTACCTGTATGATTACCCACATTCTTTTTATGTCCAGGTGAAAAGCGTATCACTGTTACATCACAAGACTGCCAACCAGGTACAAAAACCAAAAGATACACAGGCTGCTGAGAGCATAGCTGACAGTCTCCCATCTGCTGTACCTGAACGCATCCACAGCCCATCCCAGGTAACCATCCCAGCGGTCCTTCTTGAGAGGCAGACCCTCACGCAGTGCAGGCTCATCAACCTGTAGACACCAATCGCACATGCAGCAAAAAAGCACACAAAGTGTGGCAACAACAACACTGCAACAACAGCTGAGCCACGCAGTAGACGAGAGCTATTGGAAGCTCATGGTGGATCCACATGCGTGGGGCATGCAATGTCTGCTCTATATACACAATTGTTTGTTGTACATATATCCCATGCAAGGCTTTCCAGTAAAGACTTCATATGTGAACATTCCATTGAGCATTATCTGGCAGCAGAATCACAAGGTGGCTGCTTCTCGGTCCAGTAGGCGCCACAGGCAATGCAATTCAATCGGTCGCTGCAAACCTTCCACCCAGCAACCCTGATTGCCATTCATCATCCCCACCTGAATGATGCAGCAGCCAGCCGTCTGCAGTGCATCAACCTCCTTCCTCAGAGCCAGGCCCAGCTGAGCAGCCTGGGCGGCACGGCTGATGTCCTTGCGGGGGAAGCTCCAATTGAGGATGGTCACCGGTCCTGTCAGCATGCCCTTCACTGGCTTGGTGGTCAGCTGCTGGGCCACGGCAAACTCACGGACTGTCATGGGGGCGTGGAAGGTGACGTCACCAGTAATGATTGGGGGACGAACATAGCGGGAGCCATAGCTCTGGACCCAACCCTGACAACATGCAGAGTCAGCAGGTGTGCAGCTGAGCACCAATAGAAGTTTCATTTAAGCAGGGGCTGCACAGCAGCACATGAGGACATCACAAAACCAACGCAGAGCACAATGCAATTAACTGCTGGAGCTAGTTGAATGCATGTAGAGATTTTATTGCAAAAACAGTCATAAGGAACAGGTCCAGTGGCTAGAGCCGTTCACTATGATGCTGTTCCTCAAGAGGGCCCATACAAGACATAATTCGCTTGATAACCAGACGACATGCTTTGGCCAGAAGACAGGATATTTGTACACAGGTAGAAGCAAGAGCACTAGCTGCAGTACTGCATCATTTGGCAGCATTTGCTACTGCCGACCCAAGGCAGTAGTGGCCCATTCCCGCAGCTCTTGGCTGCACAATGCTTCATTTTGAGCCTCAGGGAGTCACAGATGCAATGATCCAGCAGCTCCTCCTCCCGGAGAAGCAGTGCGCAGTACCCCTCTACAGTCACCCGTACCTGGATTGTGAAGGCCAGTCCTCCTAGCTGCACTCCAAAGTACTCCACCATGTCTGTGCGCTCTGGCTCACCATGCACCAGCACATCAATACCCACAGCCTCCTGAACACCGATGGCAAATGCTACCTGCTGGTCAATGAGGCGCTCGTAATCCTGCTTGCTCAGGCTGCCATTGCGCAGCAGGGTGCGCAAGCGACGGACCTACAAAAGGGGGCCAGCAATGAAAGAAGATGATGTAGTCATCTCCAGCATAATGTATTCCTGATTGGTGACAGGTGACTCAGGCAGACCGGCAGCTGGCAGCAGTGAGTGCATTGAATCACAGGTGGACACAGGAGATGACAAGGTTTAGGTGAAGCAGTTGATGACATGTAATAAGAGTATTTTCCCTTGGTGATGTAGATCAGGTATTGGCTGCAACAGGATAATGTGGAGAGGAAGATGAAAACATATGTTATAGGCCAGGCAGAGCAAGATATTGGGTGAAAACTTGGCACATAGTGCTACCACACAAGACAACAGAAGCGACGCAGCTGCAGCACATGTGCAAAATTGAAGAGCAGTGCCATCACATGCCAGTGGCCACAGCGCTGGGGTCAGCAGTCCACTATGGCCCAGGCATGTCATAATTTCTGTAGAGACCCAGCAGCAGTAACACAGGGACTTCTGTAGACACCAGGCAGGAAGCACCAACCACTATGAGAAACGGGGCCAGGCAAGGCACGAAGGAGTGACACCTCTTACGTGTGATTAAAGCCAGTTGGTCCAAGATAATTCAAGATAAAATGGCACATTAGAAATGCACAGGGCATACATGCTCACTACAGATACCTACCACTGTCACACAACACTGCTGTCACTGTACGCATCATGCCCACAATAAAGCGCACACACCTCCATTCATAACTAGCCAAGTTTCTGCAGCAGTATGCCTCAGCATTCAATGGTGGTGGAGCTGATAGCAGCACACCTCACTCAGGATCAGGATGCATGTACATGAACCCCAGAGTTAAGATGTGACCAAGCGCTGTCACCGTGTTTGAAAGAATGTACATACCAACAGCCTTCACGATTGTGCACAGTACGGTAACTGCACAACCTGCTGACTATTGCCAGATGTGTGTAGGGGCAACAGACAAGTGGAACGTACACAGAGAGAGGGGGGAGGCTAGATTCTTGTTACCCAAACACTCATGCAGTTTGATCACCAAAGAATACCAGAGAGCAACTGTCACCGGAGTTCTTTGGGACCAAAAAGTCAACCTGTCCATGGTCGGCTTACTTCAGACACCAAGGGCATATGTGATACAGCGTCACAGACATCAGTGCTGCCACACTACAAACTTGTGGCCAGGCTGAGAAGCAAAGTCTGCTCGATGTCAACTGCTAGGCAGACGATAAAACACAACACCTGCATAATGACACTACAACAACCACAAAAATATGTGATAAGGTGTATTATAAACTAAATGCTTGTATGAAATAAGCACTACGTATAAGAACACTGTGCACTGTACGCCACATCAAGGGATATTCCCACTTGCTGAGCCTCCTTAACCTCCCCTGACTGGTTGCTTCTAATTCCCGCCCACCAACTGCTCCACTGACCAGCAGTTGCTGGCCAGCAGAGGGAGCAAACACTGTTTGAAAGGCTCCAGGAGTCGAACCTGGTGATCCCTGATGTCAGGGTGTCATACCACATGACCTAACCTTTCGCAGTGGTGGGCGACGAACGAGGCACGCAAGCATGCCAAGCAACCTTTGCAGGTGTGTGGAGGAAGGAGTGAACTTTGAAGGTAGTTCATGCTCAGAGTGGGGCCCAAGACAATAGCAGCATACAATCCCGGAAAACAACACGCCTACATGATATGAAATGTGATACCTACAGTGGCAGCCCACCTACCTCAGCTGTCTGTGGGAATGAGCCGATGGTGCTGGTGGGGAAGGCGTGGAACTGGGGCTGCTTGGACCTCCTCTCCTCATAACTCTCAGGTCTCTGGAGAAGTGCAGACTCAATGCCAGGCAGACCTGTCTGTGCATCTGCAGCATCAGGAGGGCAACCCCACTTGGCTGCTGCAGATGCATCTCCGGCTGGAACAGAGCCAGCCGCAAGGGCGGCCAGCCCTGCAAGCTTCTCCACAGCAAAGGACAGCTTGGAGATAAGCTCTGTTGGCAGGTGGCCTTGCTCCGCTGCAGTGGTGTATGGGAGATGCTGCAGGCTGGTGGATGGCTGGACACTGATGTTGGCAATGCCCAAGGTGGTGGTGAGCTCACGCAAAACTGCAGCTGCCGCTGGCAGATCGTCAGCCCACACTGAGCGTGCATCAATCAGTCCAGCACCCAGGCGTTTGTTGGCAGGGAAGCCATGCTTGCGGATGAGCTGCAGGGTTGCGTTGCCGGCAGCACTGCCGGGGACACCACAGAAGTCCAGGCTGACAGCAGCCACAGGCAGCTGTACAACCCAGGGGTAGGCGGACTCTGCCAGGTCATCGTAGCAGCACACCAGGTCGATGGGGAGCCCAACAGCCGCCAGCTGGGCGTACGCGGACTCGTAGACGGCACGGGCACCAGCACCAGCATCTGTTGTCAGGGATGGCTCAAGGATTTGCACCTCGGGGCAGCCCAGGGTGTGGAGCTGGCGGAGGAGCTGGCCATATGTTGGCAGCAGGCGGTCCACGGCCTCGTTGAGGGGCAGCTCCCGCTTGGATAGCAAGACATATGTGCAGGGTCCAATGACCAGAGGAATGGCCTTGTCTTTGCCCAGGACCTGCTGTGCGCGAGTGAGACGCTCTAGGAAGGGATTGAAGTTGGGCTTGCAGGAGAAGTCGCCTTCCAGCTCAGGGACCTGCATCCAGGAGGATGGCACAAGAAATCAGACTAGATGGAGAGCACAAGAGGTGTTGCCCTGCTCTCAGGCACAATCCCGCGTGGCTCATTGAGTACACAATGAGGTTGTCAAATGCAGTGCTTGCTACTGAAGCCCCCTTTGCTGAATGCCGTTGCAGCACTGTTGCAGCTCACCATGTAGTGGTAGTTGGTGTCGAAGAACTTGGACATGTCCAGAGCGCCAATGCCATTGGCGCCGCGTGCCATGGCAAACAGCAGGTCGAGGCCAGAGAAGTGTGCATCCTTGAACCTTGTTGGCACCAAGCCCAGCATGAAGGTGGTGTCCAGGACCTGCATACATAAGAGCATACAAAACAGGGCAGTACACAGGGTTGGTGAGTAGCAGTAGTCCGGTTAGACGGCCCTTGCTTATACACCACACCAAAATAATACACAGGCTATGCATGCCTTCATATCACCGACAGCCTGCATGTGAGCTGGTGCACACCACTCAACGCTGAAACCACCATGGTGTAGCTGGTGACAGCAGCGTATCTTTTGTCGATGCCCACCTGATCGTATAGAGTGCCATCAACGCCAATGCGATTGATGCCAGCAGCTGCCTGCAGAGACCAATCGTTGGCCTGCACGGCGTGGCACGTGTCCAACAGCTGCTCCTGCTTGAGCTTGCCGGCCCAGTACTTCTCCAGGGCGGCCTTCATCTCACGCTTTGCACCAATCCTGGGAAAACCTGCAACACAATAAGCAGCCAGCAGAACACATAATGGGTGACGGGACATCTTATTGACGAGCGCAAGGGCGTTGACGAGGGGCATCAGCGGCGCTCAACAGCATTGGCCGAGTGGTCGTGCACAACAATAACAACAGCATGCACTCGTATGCTGCACGCGCAATGCAAGCCGTACTCACCGAAGGTACTTGTGGTTAGGGCAGACATCTTGAGGCGGGGTGTTTAATAGACAGCAACCAGAAGAATATGCGGTAACGCAGTGATTGTGTGATCGGCTGCGGATTTGCTTACAGCTGCATGCGGCTGACATTATATACCCGATCGTGCAGTCTGACTGCCCCATACCCTGTTGGTCCTACTAGGACCCTAAAGGGCATCTTGTTGCTCTTTGCACAACTCCCCACACTGCTTCTCATCTCGATGCGCAATTGCATTGTCTGAGATCAGAAGACACAATACTTCAGTTGGCCCGCTCGGTCAATCAGCAGTTACGTGCACGTGCATTGTCATCAGCTGCATCGGTACAACATTGATAAATTTCCTGAAGATCATGAATGAGTAGAGCGGGAGTGTGCACTATAGCAGCGATTGAGGCAGGTGCCCTAAGCGCCTCTTGGTGAGTTTTAACTGCAGCAACGACTTTGACAATCACAGAAGACATTGAGGGCATACACTCAGTGCTACCACGAATGCCAAGGCTAGGACTTTCACTTTTCCGGTCTTGAGTCCTGCACAAGGCAGGTCATGCGAGGGTGGGCCACTGGCGCCCATTCTTGGTGTCTTGGTCACTCTGCTGCCACTTGCTTGTATGCTGAGGTTTCAGCACTGCATCGGCAGACATGCTGATGGATGTTGCTGCTGCATCTGTGGTCTTGGGTGCACGTGAAAATGGTGCATAACCATGCTCCAGAATAGCCTGCATCACAAGGCGGCAGAAGGTACGCACAAGTCTTGCAGGCAGGAGATGACTGGTGACCCTCAACCCTGCACAACCTTGGCCTCCATGCTGCTTGAGATAGCCTCATTAGAACAATGACCAGCAACATAACATGCATTACACAAAGAGACTCATGGAGCAGCAGCAGCTCCACCCCAACAGCACAGCACACCATTTCATATTCTTCAGCTTCAAAGAAGTGCCCACATGGCCCCACCACCACTGGCTGCTCCTCGTCCAAGAGCCTGAACCACTGTGTGGGAAGCACAGGGTTGGGCCAGCTACGGGTCACCACCTCACAGGGCCGCAAGCGCCGCAGGGCGGCGCGGCCCAGCCGTATGGGCGTATGTGGTATCACAGCCTGTGGCAGTGTTACACAAGTATTGAAAGTCATAGCCAGCACGATAACTTTATGCTTGATGAAACGTACACTGTTTTGTGCCTTATGCAATAGCATTCACCTCGAGGAGCTCTGGCACATGCATGTTCAACCAATGGTACCTGTTGTGCCATGTTGCATAGCTCACCTGGGCAGCAAATGAGTCCTCCAGGGCTCCACTCCTTGCTGAGCTCAGCCCCAATCCCTTGATATTAGGTGGTGATGTGCCTTCATAATCAACATCAAGCCTGAGCACGTTTGCTCCCCCTGCCACAGCATCATCTGGGCTGAGTTCAACGCCACGTGCACAACCTGCTGCTGCTGAAGACGCCACATCCTCTCCCAAAAGTGCCTGAGGCACCACCCAACCAAACAAAAGTTCTTAGCCAAATCAACCACTTCCACTAGCCTGGCAAGTTGTAAATTCGTGGCACACATTCCAGCAATGGACAGGCAAGCATGCTACAAGCAGACAGGGCGTCTTGACCTGCTGAGCCATTTGCAAGTGACAAAGCAGGCATTACAATGTTGCAAGGGTCTCAATCTCTTTCACAACGTGATGATGCTGCATCTGCACGCTACGTATGCAGGGACCATGTTGAGTAGCTGCAACGGCAAAGATAACGACTATGCCATTGTGCAGCAGCAGTGAAGATGGTGCCTGCCGGCAATGAGCGTGATCACTTCAACCCACCAGAGCCTCAGCCTCACTGATGCCAGGTTCCAATTCAAATTCTACAAGTGGCAGCACCTCAAACGTGATGAAGCTGCGAAGGAAGGGGGCGCCACAGTTGGTGCAGAAGTCACCCTGAAAGCAGCAGCTGTAGTCCACATATCAGTTTGAGTGAAGGGTCCAGCCAAGTAAATCTGATTGGTGACTCAACAACTGGCAGATGCTTCCAATGGTACTGATGTGAATAATGGCATGTGCATACTGCAGGTCGCCGCATCTGACTATGCCAACCAGCCACTTTGACGTCCATTTTGATTATTTAATGGCAGGACATAGGCTAGCTGAAGCTCCGACTTGATGTCAGTTCTTGCTGCTTTGGCCTGCCACCTTGATGGCTGAGCAAGGCCTGTAGCTTATTCACAGCTGACTTGCACTACCCTCACTGACTCCCAACTGACAGTAGTTCTTGCACAGCAGGATGTGTCAGCATTCTGGTGTTCATGCGCTACCAGCACCAGCACCCACCTGTGTGTTGAGCAGTGCATTAGTGGCCTGGCATCTGTAGCATATGGGCAGCAGCACATCCGCATCTGTGTAGGGCTGAGCACGCAACAATAAACTGGCCATCTCCACCTCAGCAGCAACAGTAGGAGGCAAGACTAGCGCCTGCAATAACATTTGATGACAGCACAGCGTGTTTTGCAAAACAACATGAACATCATTATACAGATTTAATGCAGCACCAAAAGGGAAGTGCACCGGTTGCCCTGATGTGCTGTGAAACCCGCATCACGAGCTGCTTGCCAGTGATTCTACACTTCATGGTCATCCACTGTCCCACCTGCAGCCTGCTATATGCAAAGCGTGCTAATTTGAAGGCTCCTTGAGCTCTTGCTTGACCAGCCAAAGCCAGCAAGGCCTCTGATCTGGCAATGCCTTTTGGCACATCTCGGCCAAGCACCCGCATCAACAGAAACCTAGCGCAGACAGCAAAGGGGGAGGACCTTATATGATGTACATATGGAAGGTCAACAATGAAGTGCATTGCGGTGCTGTGCTTGAAGTCATATATTGCATCAGGTTGAGATTCTGCAGCACTTTCTCCAAAACTGCTGTGGTAGCATACTTCCTCAGGGTATCATTACGATGCCAGCATGGCGCACCTTGCTGTGTTGAACAGGGTGGCATCATCTACTGTCTTGAACGGCTGGTGGGCAGCTGCATGTATCATGTTGTATGCATAGTAAAGTTCTGCCATGTCATAGTGTGTGCTGAATAGCTGCAAAGCCTGCCGATCAGCATCTGCCATGTTGGAAGGAGGATTGTTGATGCTCTGCAGTCCAGGCAAGCAGCAAGGACGGTCAGTCATCACCAAGCCTCTCAATTATAGCAGCACAAGTGTCTGGAGGACAATCTGTGTACACCCGACTATTGCTCATCAGCTTCAGCAAGGTTTGGACGGGACCAGTTCCTGTCACTATGCTAGGCCCTGCAGCGGTTTCACCTTCATTGCCTCCATGGCGAGCTTGTAGTGTTCATGTGCAGCATCTGCAAACTGCCGCTGTGTCACAGCATTGTCAGCTAGCTGCTGCAGAATGGCCAGTCCCTGTGCGGGCAGCCCACCCTCACAGTACGCAGCACAGGCATCAGCAAACCTGCAGGATGCACATCAGTTTCAAGGTTGCAGCTGACACAGTAGTTTCAACCAGAGCCAGTGTGGCCAATGTTGGACTCATGATAAGGAACAGTAGATTGCAAGCAAGTGTACTGCTGTTGCACCAGTGCATGCACAAACCACTGACCTATCTTTTGACAGCAGCCACTTGGCATAAGGTATGTAAACCTGATCTTTAAGTTGGCTGTGTCCTGCCAGTAGCAGGAAGGCATCATCCCAGCGCTGCTCTGAAACATTCAGTTGCAGCAGTCCCGGGATATCCTCCAACTTCAAAAAGCCCTCTTTGGCTGCATCATACTTCCCTGAGCAAGGTGTAACCAGGCAACGACGAGGCCCATAAGTAGGTGGTGCAGTGTAGTAGCGCTTGCACTATACGGATGCCAGGCACTCCAGTGTCAGCGCAAGCTGGTGCCACACCTGCTGCAGGAGCCGACCCAGGCTGTGCTTTGCATGACCACTGGCAGGAACCGCAAGGCGCATTGACACCTGATTGGCTAGTTGGTTGCACCCTAGATCCAGAGTAATTCATAAAAGGTTGCCATCAGGTCAAACCCAAGCCTCAATCTCACACAGAGGTTTGAATACACAACTGGACTGGAGCTGGTCCAGTGGATTATGCATGCAGCTACTTACCTGCTTGCTTAAATGCAGCAATTGCCGCAGCTAATGGCTTGGCATCCGCAGCTTTGTCCATTGAGCGCACAAGCTGCAGCAGCCGCTCCCACCAGCCATGCTTTGCCAGCAGGACTATGGCACGATCATACCTCCTCGCCTGCAACACATGATCACACAGTGACAATCAGCCATTATGGTGGCTGTTCCTCCTTGCAGAGCCGTCTCATAAAGGCAGGCGGGCTGCTGCTGGTGCTGCTGCTTAATCTGATGCTGCCAGTCTTGTCGCTGTCATTACCGCCGCCGCCTAGGGAATAAGGACTGCAGGCTGATGCTGCCAGTCTTGTCGCTGTCATTACCGCCGCCGCCTAGGGAATAAGGACTGCAGGCTCTAAGGACTGCACACCTTAATGTACATCTCCACAGCAGCTTCATAGTTGGCTGTTTCTTCACTCCACTCCGCCTGCCGTTTGATGAGCTCAGCAACTGCAGCAGCACCACCAGCGCCAACACCCGCTGCTCCCTTGGACAGCTGTCCGTTGCGGGCTGCCTGTTCTGCCCAGTGCTTTGCTTCATCAAACATGCGCATGCTGGTGAACATCTCAAGTGCCTGAAACCAGCAAGCAGTAGGGGGACTGGTGGATAAAGTAGGCCTCGCCATTCCTGCATACCTGTATCTGCTCTTGGGAAGTGGGAGTTGAGAATGCCCTCGGCATGCCTTTTGCACAGCCAGGGTGTTGCAAGTGATCTTTACCTTACCACAAGTCACTGAGCAGCCCACCCACCTTGTCCAACTGGCCCTCAGACACAAACAGCTTTGCAGCCTCGTTGAACTTGCCCTGCCATGCTGCCACCTCAGCCAGCAACAACCCACGCGGTGTGCTAGCTGATAACCCAGTAGCTACACTGTTGACAAGCTCGACTGCTCGCACATCACGCAACCTGATGAAGGCAGCCCTGGCAACATCCACCTGCATGGCCTGCAGGCAGCAACCACACTCATGAGTTCAACAGCTGCCTGATGAAGTAAGCAGTGAGTTGTATGGCGAGTATCTGCAGCAGGTACTGCAACTCATTGAAAGGTGCATCATGCAATAAACTGCAGGTGCCATCTGAAGCTGTAAGGCACCTGTCTACATGCTCTCCAGGACACAGTGTCATAGCTCAGACAGAAGGCCAGTGACCAAGGGTGTGCTAAGCAACCTGTGGGTGCACACACGTTGGTGAAATGTGAAGGCAGCGCATACCTGTAAGGCTGCGAATGCAAGCGCCTTCCAATCACTCTCAGTAACACCCAAGCATGCCACCTTGTAGGCTGACTCTATGTCACTCTTCTCTAGGTAATAATTCATGCTGCTGCTCTGGGGCACATCTATGGTGGCAACGTTCACAAACTGGAGACAGAACACCTTGCATCCCTGCAGGAAGTTGAGGGTGTAATAACTGGTTGAAGTTGAGGGCTTACGCCTTGCCGCTGCTTATGCCAGCAGGCCGGGGTGGTGGTTGCACACAGCCTCGTGCTGACACACCCAGTACAGCCAGATTAGATCAGCTGACAGCTGTGATCAGAGTATGTTGAAGAACTTTCCAGCAAGGCACATCTGCAGTGTTGGCAGGCAAGACTGCTGTGAGTGACTTGCCTTGAAGCCCACGACAAAGCCCTGCATCTTCTGCACATGCAAGGGAAAGTCTCCAGTCTTGATGAACAGTTGCCCATTGCCACTGAAGCAAAGCATGTCATCAAACTGACTGTTCCAAGCCACGCTGTTTGCCCCCTTTTCTTCAAACAGAACCTCCTGCAGCACCCATTTTCACTGTTAAGCTACAGGTAGATCCAGTCCTGATGCGCTTAGCTGTGAGCTATAAATGAACACAGCTGATACACGGCTGTTACTTACAGTGCACGGCAAAGGTGCTAAGGGTATGTGGTGAGCCAACATTGCGCAGTGAATGAAAAGGGTTGGCTTGCAATGTCAGCAAAGGGGCTGCCAGCTGTGCAGCTCTGTACCAGTTGATACACACCTTTGTGTTGAGGTCATACACCACAACAGTGTTTGTCTCATCCACAAGGGCGAGCTTTTGCCTGCTGCTGCTGAGGTCCAGACACCTGAACAAAGACCAGCCATTGACCAGCACAGGCCAGACTCAGCACCAACAAGATGCAGGTCTGCAGTGCGCAACGCTTGCAATCACAGCAGCTGCATCAGAACACAGCAGGCAGACAAAAGAGCAAGAATGGCAGAGAAGACAAGAACTATTAAGACCTGCACCGCTTGCCTGATGCTTGACGTGTGCTTAATGAGTGGTATAGGGAATGCGTTGTCGATATGAATCTTCATAATTGCCCCGCTTTTCAGCCCCACCAGCAAGCCTTCCTTGCCTGGGGCCCCTCCAGCCACCTTGATGTAGCGCACTACTGCATCCATCAACCACTCACGTACTAGAGTGCCATCAAAGCAGCACAGCTGCAGACGCTTTTCCTGCAAACATTGTGTGACAAGTGACATGCCAGGATGCAACTATTGGTTTACACATCATATTGCAATGTATTTCATACAGTCAGCCTGCTCTCAAGTCATTGGTATGACCACTGGCGTACAACAGGCTGCACCATTGTGGAACTGCTACTTATATGTGCCGCAAGTCAGAAGTCATTGTGGCGGTATTGCGCTGTGCTGACCTGACACAGCAGAATATGGCTAGATGCAACCACCAGCAGGTTGCAATCCAGCTTTTGGTTGATTTTACCAGCACTGCGGTACTGCATGTCCATCTCATCAGCGCTGGGATCTAGTTGGTAGAGCACTACTCGTGTTGGCAACTGAACAGCTACACGGTCTTTGTACAATGCAACCTTCTTTACATAGTCCCTGCAAAACAGCAAGAGTGCAGGTGCAAACCACAGCAACAAGGAGGGTGGAGAGTATGCCGGCACTGATGCAGCCACAGTGTACTGGGAGGAGTGGACCGGTTCATAACAGGTCACTTGGTGGTAGTAAGATAAATCTGTCCAGTGCATGCGCCATTGGCAATGCAAGTCTGTTAGAAGTTTCCTGCTGAACTCAGTGGTGATTGCCCAGCATTTGATGGGTCCTCACCTGCACTTGATGCGAACTTTCTGTTCCGTGATGAGATGCTGAATGATAACATCAGTCATCAGATCCCTGTACACATATCTATCACCATAAAGCCCATGCACCGTGGAGAACACCAGCTGAAGCATGGCTATGCTACCATCTTCCCCTCCAACGGCAATATAGTTTGCTTTTGGGCGTGGCTTGACCACCCATGTCCAGCTGTTCCGGCTGGTGACCTTGTTGAGGTAGATGCCTTCACGTGTCATCAGGTGTACACATCTGCAATGAGAGTGGTTGCATACGGATTAAGTCCCTATGTGCACCATGCAATAAGTTATGCATTCAGTGTGTTGAACGTTGAAGAGCTGCTGCAGGTGCAGGGCACCTCAGACAGGCATGATCACATTGTGCAGTAGTTGACATGCCATATTCTTCAGTGGCAGCTGCCTTGATCAGCCCAGTCACTCTCAAAGTACCCAAGAGTGCTCACTTGTCCGAGCAGCCTGCCAGTAGGTAGTCTGCATTAAAGTGTGACAAGCTGAGGGGGTCACCTTCAAGCTGCCGTTCCTTGTACTTTGGCTGCCCTGTGCTGCTGAAAAACTTCAGCTGCCCATCCAGACAACCAACTGCCAGTGTGGCCTGGTCCTGGACAAGCAACACAAACCTGATGCTGTATGGGCAATCATGTTCCAAACAGCCCATTCCACACAATTACAATGGCTCAAGTAGTTACGGTATTGCTGGTACCCTGCTACTGTTCTAAGCTGCAGTGGCTTGCAGCTGGCTGCTGATGCTACTGCCACCCCACAGACCCACCAACACCCACACCTCAATGCCCCAATTCCACAAGAATGCTTAGGACACCATGTTGGCTGATGGTTTCCATGCTATTTGACTGCTGCCATGATTAAAGAAGGTGTTGCTTACCCCAGGAGTCCATGTCAGGCTCCAAACAGGGCTGCTGCTTGCTGTGAACTTCAGCTTCTCAGAGCCTGCTTTGTCCCTGAGTGTAATGCTGCCATCATACAGGCCCAGAGCCAGCAGCATACCATCACTGGTCCAGGACATACTCACAACCTTGCTGGGCACCTGCAATTCCACCATGATCAGTAAGTGGCTTGTCAACATGTGCCTGTTGCATTTGACCTCTCAAATTCAGTACCTGGGAGTACTTGCAAGGCACAAGGGCAAAGCCGTATCTCATCAAACCATTACAAGAGGTTTCTGGACAAAAGATGCTACGATGTCACTGTCATCACAGCCACAGCTGTGGCCATCAATGCAGCCATGAGGTTGAGCCAGCATACAAAACAGCCCTCGTTAGCAGCTGCTCATGTTGGAGCTCAAGCACCCACCTTATGTTTGGCAACTGACTTCTGCTCAGGTGACCATAATCCAAAGTCCGAAGCAGTGCCACTGGCCAGCTGCTGTGTGACAGGGTTATAAGCCAGACACTGGATAGAGTCATTGTGGGTGTACTTAAGAATACCCTCTGCCTGCGAATGACCCAACATACATTCATCTAGTTGTCATGCACAAGAAGCTGCAAAAATAATAGATGGTCTGAAGGATCTCTGCTGGTGTGTTGTATGCACTGATCCAACTGTGCTGACATGGTCCTAGACATTCAAGCCATCTACCATGCTGTGCTCAATGGAGTGCAAGCAGGCACCCATGTTGTTGTGTATAGCTTGCCTTGCTGGTCCAGATGATGACTATTTTGTCTGCACCCCCCGATGCAAAGCGCTTGCCGTTTGAGGCATATGCTACAGCATACACAGAGTCCTGCAAGCAGCAGAGGGGTGATGAAGGTTGATATCAATTCAAAGCTCGTGCTGAATTGTAGCAGCGAGGAGCTGGAATGCTCACTGCACCATGCAGCATAGGCACAAACCCCGAATAGCAGTGCTACCAGTCCAGGCTGTATTACAGTCTGCTTGCATTGCTCAAGTATTGTTTGTATGCTGCTGTGTTGATTTTCACATGGGTACATCAACATCAAAAGCAGCCTGGCTGAGCCGCTGGATACTTGAAGCCACAACGCGTACCTTGTGCCCTTTCAGGACATGCAGCAGTTCACCATCACTCGCGTCATAGATCAGGACTCTGGCACCAACACCGGCAACGAGTTGGGTCCCATCTGCAAAGGTTGCAGCATATACAGGGAGCACCTATGATGCACAGTCGCTAGACTTCAAGCTGAGCATTTTTCTGCTTTTCTGGAACGAAAGTGCTTTAGGTGACCTGCTTTCGTGTGATGATTGTTCTTGGTAGGAATGCGCTGAATGCTTTCCACAGCATCAAAGGCTCCATTGTTGCTTTGCTGCCGACTCACCTGGTTTAAAGCAAAGGTCATAGCATACATTACGGACTCCGTCCTTCTCCGGCTGCGCAGCACAACACCCTGATCACCTTTCTGCTGGTCCACAGTTGCTATGAAATAGCACAACAGCACAACAGGTCTCACCGGAGTTTCCTGCCAAGCAATAACCGTTCGCATGGCTCAATCTTCCTGGATCCTGCTATCCTTTTGCTACGCATGCTTTGCCATGGTGTCAGGAGAGGGGTTCTTCATAAGCAGCAGCTAGAGTCGAGTCTCAAAATCGGGCGATCATATTCAATAGGAGTCCGATCCGCCAGATGAAAAAATTCATTGAGCTTTGCAATACTATGTCATATGTTCATCGCATCGTTTCCCTAAGCGGACCTCTTCCCTCGTGATGTGCTGCTCTGGACATCGTATACTACCATTGAGCTAGCTCTGAACGACGTGGTGGACTTGAAAACAATACAAAATAGGTCGCATCCGCATGCAGATGCTTTAGCAGAGCGCAAAAGCCATGGTATGGCAAACGAAAAGTTGGCCGGTCAACGCCCAGCCATCATATGATGCCTCTTCGAATGCCATATCAGATCATAGGCTTACATGGTCGGCGCGGACACAACATGGGCCGGGAGTAGTATTTAGCTTAGCAGCAAGTTACATGGAGGGTGCCTGCCGGGCAGGCGTTGTACAAACCAGCTGGTGCTGCAGAGAACTGGCTCATGCAACACGACACGACAAAGCAATTGCTGACCACGCTTGCTACGTGGAGGAACTCTTACAGTTTGTTCAACCGCTGCACTCAATGGTTGAGTGGAACGAACATAGGCTTGCCTGTATGCAGGGTTTGGACCCTGGATCTTCTGTCAGGGGGTTTCAGCAGTGCTGAAATGCTGCCCGGCGCATCTCATAGGTAATTTAGCAATATCGGACAGCAAAGAGAAGGGGGGTGAAACGGTGGCGAAAGCAACTGACAGTCATAGTGTGCAAGAGTCTAGCGGTGACCATGTGCATGCATCTGGGTAGGAATCAAGTTGCCAGATGCCAGTTACTAATGTAGTGCAAACGTGTCAGTGAGTTATGCACTGGCTTGTTCCCCTTCAGCAATCGCGGACTCCTCCAGCAAGCACCAACAGCAGTAGCAGTAGCAGCATGGCTGGTATCCGGCGCAGCATCTGCAGCTGTCTTTGCTCGCTGTGCATGCCCTTGCTTGCAGATGAAACACTCTTACGTGCACATGGCTGTGCTGGCTTCAGCAGTGCTGTTCAGTTGTTGCATCAGGCAGAATGCATCCACATGTACGCTTTGGACATGTAGCAGTATTGCTCAGTGTGTTGCTGTTGATGCCATCATCTACTGCTATCTTACTGTTCACATATGTCATGCATGCCATACTCATGCGAGCTTTGTGGGTTGATCCTTTGAAGTGGCAGTGTTTGCCAGCTGTCATATGTTACTGACTGAATGCAGGTGGGACGATGGGGCGCATGCTGCCTCTCAGTCGTGTGCAGTGGCAGCTACCTTACTGCTATCAGCACATTGCTCCAAACTTGTGTACTCCTATCTGACGCGTGCATCTTGGTGGTCAATATGAGGCCTTGCCAAGGGCCTGTCTACAGCTCCAGTCGTGTGCCTGATTTTGGCCTGTACAAGCTGCCCTGGCACATGGTAGTGGTTACGATTTCCCTGATGGTAGATCTGGTGTCATGACATTGTCACCGAGACATGATGGCAATGTGGTCACAAGAACGGTGCTGTTGAGCCTCAATTGCTGCAACCATGCTGGGCGTGCCACTATTCAGCTCAGCTGATCACAGGACGCCGTCCTGAAGAAGTTCTGCACTGCCCCGGCCGGGCCCCGGCCCTGTAGTAGAGAACCGTCTAGACGAAGATGTATTATAATCAGCAGCTATTGGTGATCGGTGAATGGTGGCACCAAAGCAGCAGTTAGACCATCTAAGCAGTGCTCGTCAAAGTAGTTGACTCGGACAGTAGTGATGACCATCTTGCAATGCCAGTGGCAGGGCTTGCACGCTTGAACAGGGACAGGAATTGCATGTTTATTTGGGTAGCAAACTTAACGCTCATGTACATGCCCAATCCAAGATGATAGTACTGTTACATGTGCTGCACATGTGTTATGTACATAGCACTTGGTGCACTCGCATACTGATGGCAGCTCTGGACTGTGCAGCTGGTAAATGTGAAGATTTGTGCTACAAAACCACAGCTGCCAACAAGATGCCACAGGAAAGGGTTTCTCTGTTTCCTAAATGTGACTGCTAGACACTTTTTGTAGGGTTACATAAACAAGTACTCCCTAAAACCCTGCTGTCCTGTGACTGGGCAACAGTCCCCCGCCCCCAAATGTAATGAGCTCCCAAACCACCCATAACACCAACACAACCCACTATCAGTTGTCACAGATCACCTGCACAATGCTCCTCCTTCAGAAACACACAATACATCACTGTTCGTTATGCTGGGTGAACTGCCAAACAGATTGCCTTACAACAAATTCCCAACCCCAGAGCAAATAGACTTGCGAGTGAGGGCTGCCTGCGAGACCATCACCTTGATAAGCTATCATGCCATTCACAGCGAACAGATCACATCAATCGCACTGAGTCCTGTGATTACACTGCATTTGCTTACGTGAAGACCAACAACAGATACCAGATATCCTATAAGGATACGCCTCAATAAGCCAAAGGACGCTCGTAAAAACCAGCACCATTAGCAGGCTTTGTTATGTGTGGGACCCTGCTAATGGTAATGGTCTGTCAATGGTACCATGGAAACACAGCACCTGTGACCCAGAGGTGAAAAGTCATGGAAATAGCCTGATGGTGGTGCAAAAGCCGTCAAAACCATTAGCAATAACATGACTAGCATGGCTGATCAACTCACGTCAGGCTGTGGCATAGCGCATGGGCGATAACCTTGCCCTTATCGGGTTTTGTCTTGCCCACATGGTACCAAACAAATTGTTCACGCACATGACATGAAAAGGCAGTGCACCATGATCATACTAAGATGCAGTTAAAAAGTTCTACAGTGATGCGTCGTAATAATTTGATAAGGGGATGCAGTCGTCCAAAAGATGCAATTACACGGATGCAGGTAGGGTTGTGAGCTGTTGGGGTTGCACAGTAGGTTGCACAGTAGCTTGGACATGCGCAAGCTACCTAGACTCAAAAGATTGCAACCCCTAGAACATCATATGACAGCACAAAACAGAACATTAAGCATCATCCCTAGGCCGTGTGCGGCACTGAAGCTTATCGACGCGAGCTAGCAAACACAAGAACCATGATCTCAGAACACAGCCATAAGCAGGCAATCTACAGCTACACACATCTAGAAATGTCTGTGTGGTGCAAACCTTGAAGTTATCCAGCCAGCACAATGGAAAGCTGTCGCATCAGGACAGTGAAGTTGACAGTGATGGCAAAAGTGACTTGAGGCAACAACACAGCATGTAATAACACAGCATGTAACAACACAGCACGTTGAGAAATTGCCTGGAATGAATGCAAAAAGCCTAAAGCATCAGTTGTTGCGAGTCTGCTGCTGTTCCTGCTCATAAGACTGCTGCTGCTCTTCTGCAGTGACATGATTGCATAACGCCTAAAGCATCAGTTGTTGTCAGCCTGCTGCTGCTCCTGCTCTGCCTGCTGCTGCTCCTGCTCATCAAGCTGCTGCTGCTCCTCTGCAGTGATAGGAGGGCAAGCCATCAGTGTTGGCTTGATGTCCGGCCGACCGCGGGGTACAGCAGCCAGAGACTGCCAGGTCATGGGCGCGGCCAGCTCAGCAATGTACACCAGCAGGTGGCTGGGCAGGTTCCCCAGGTGTGTGTCAGTTGGTGGCCAGCAAGCACCAGCAGCACTAACATCATCCAGCAGCATGTCATCACAATGCTGCACCTGAACCTTCAGGCTAGTGTACACTGGCCTCAGCTTAACATCCAGTGCCAATGAGCTGTTGGCAGCAGGCTGTGTCATCTGTGAGCTGCTGATCGTGTTGTTTGTACACACAGCCTTGCTGCTGCTGTGTGGCATGCTTGGCCTGCTGAGCAGGTTCTTGAACATGTTGCGGGGTGATGTTGTTGAAGGGGCAGTGCACAGCTTCAACATACTACAACAAACAACAGACAGGAGGCATTCAATCAACAAAAATATGGGATGTGCCAAAAAATACAAGGCCTCCCTGGAATATGCACATGCTGGTAGGCAGCTCTTGCACTCTAACGCGTCTGCTCAAGGTTGCGTTGGGGCGAGCCTGCCTGGCTGATGACCATGCTGAGATTGTTGACTCGAGCATTTCTACGAGCAGTGTGGCCCGTTGCGCAAACATATCAAGCCCCACCTGAGCAGGCCACGGCTGGGCTTCTTCAGCGCCTCGGGCGCCTGGCTGCTGCTGTTGTCAACGTAGGCTGCTGTAGCAGCTGCAGGCAGCTTATCCATGCTGCCTGGTGCTGATGCTCCACGCTGCTGTGCCTGGTCATTTTGAACATCTGTCATGATTGTGTCAAAATTGACTGTAGCCCTGTTGCTGCCTGCTGCCCCTGCCAGCTCAATGTTGACTGAAGACTTCACGCTGGCCCTCCTGGGTGAACTGACAGTCAAGGTGGCAGTGAAGTGGGAAGCCTCACTGCTGATGCTGATGCTAGTGGTGGTGGTGGTGTAGGCATCCTCTACATTATGATGATATGGTGCCTGGTTGTGTGGTGCTGCTGTGATAGCTGCTGGCAGTGAGGCATAAGCCTTGGGCCCTGCCGGTGACAGGGGCGGCAATGCTGGGCCCTCAGCTGGAACTGTGCAATGGCTCAGCAGGCTTGCACGTGGTGACACAGGACACAATCGCTTGCAGGGCGCTGCACAGCTTTGGTCAGCAGGACTGCTTGCTGGCCTAATAGGTGCAAAAGCTGTTCGCTTCCTAGGGCTCTGCAGGACGCTTCTGGCTGCAAGCGCGCCAGAGGTGGCTGGCCCTTGTGTTGCTGCTGCATATGGCTCCAGAGCTTTGTGAGCCAGCAGCAGGCCACGCACCGAGGATTTGTAGGACTCAGGAAAGGCAGCATGTGAGGACAACTGCGATTGGGAACAGCAGAAGAACAGCAACAGAGCTGCTTTGGATGATGGTGTGCACCCCAAGGATAAAAAAGGGACCAACACAAAGCCCTGCGCTGCACCCATAATCTCTCCGCATTGTCATTGACATGCAAACAGCTGAGAACCCAGGCAGTCATGGTGTTGAGATAACTCACACTCCAGTTGAGCACAGGTGGCTCCTGTATCTCCACTGTCTGTTCTGCGCTCAAGCCCACCACTGCTGGCCGGCCACTGAGCATCATGCGTGTGGCGCTGTGCAGCTCACGAACAATCCAGGGGTGGGTCACATAGGTGTGGTAGCGCTTTGTATTGCCAGGCGCAAGGACAGAGTATGCAACCTGTGGATGGCAGCAAGCAACGGTCATATCATGTTGTCAATGCCGAGACGTGACACAGCTACCATCTTCAGCGGCACAGTCAACGAACATTTGTGGACAGAGCGCTCATATTGTGCGGCATCCCGTACAACAGCACTGTGCAACTGCAGAGCGGCAAAGGCCAGCCACATGTATTGCTGTCCAGGACAAGGCCACTCATGCTCACCTCGTTGCCCTTGAAGTCAATCCACAGAGCCCTCACATGACGGCTGCTCTTATTAGTGAACGTGACCACGGTTGCCTGCTTACTGTGGATAGACCGCAAGCGGACCTGCTGTGGCTCTGCAAAGGTGTCCGGCTTTTCAGCTGAGTACCAGGTTGCCTGCCAGCAGACATAGCATGCTGATCAGTGTCTAGCTGCGAGCATATCAAGGTATCTGGCCCTGCTTTGCAGAGGCACATGCTGAGAAGAGAAATGGCCAGACGGTTCAGTGCTCGAGTAAATGACTAAAAGTTTCAGCGGCAGTCAGCCTTGGCTGCCTGGGATGTCCCCAACTGCAGTTCAGCGCAACCATGAAGTGCATATGCAGAGGACATTAGTGCTTCACATGCCTACCACTTCCCCGTACCTCTTCCACTTCTGCCTCCGGTCGATCCCTGTACTGGTCACGGCTCTTTACTGGCTCCAGTGCTGGCAAAGAGTGGTCAGGAGGGGGAAGACCCGCCACAGCCTGTAGCAGGGTTGAGCTGCTGGTTGTCGGGGACGCTGATGTTGCCATGCTGATCCTAAATCAGTCAAAGTTCTGGTGTTGCTCAGCACGTGTATCTTCAGACACTGCCTAGAAGCCTGTAAGTCGCTAAGAATCGCGGGGTAGATTTCAGAATAGAGCCTACGCCTGAGTGTCGCCTGCAGCAGCCGCAGGGAAATACACATGGATATTAGCACATGGTAATGGCATGCTGAGACGAGCCGTACAGCTATCACGTCCGTCTGCAGACGTACAATGGCGGTTGGCAGATCCGAGATGCGGCATTCACATACATCCTCCGTAACAAGTAAACTGATGGATGTGGCCTATCAGTAAAACATTCCACCTGTTATGATCGCCGGGCATGCGGTGAAAGGCACAACCGACTGGTATTGGCTGTCAAGACTGCACAGCTGCCTGAGGAGGGCTCTGTTTGATATTGGTGATTGGTAAGCAGAGCAGGGTGCCAGCTTGTTGAGCTGCTTGTTGTTGCGATATCTGTTGACCCAGACTTTGCGTCTAACGTCTCCCTCGCAACAAGCCTGCTGCAACCGGATCGCTTACGATGACTGAGCGCTCGGCAGGGAGCTTGCTGCTGCGACCTTGTTATACCGCCCGGTTGGCGCCGGGAAAATCCGGCAGGGAAGCTCAGGAGACGGGTGAATCACGGTTTGAACACGCGCTGACTGGTGATTCACCAATCTCATTGCCTGTTATAGTCATGGCGCAACAGTGGACATTTGCAAGGTCTCTGAATTATGAGTCTTGCTTGCCGGAAGCTGTGATCGAGGCCAGAACCTTTACAGTGGCCAGTGCTCACACATACAGCGGGGAATTGGGAATCAGTGCACGTAAGAGCCTCTCTTATCACCAATGACCTGTGTGACATAAGCTTGACAGATGCCTGCCTGAAGACCGGAAGGGTCTGCTTGGCCGACCGCCGGATCCAAGAGTACCGGTAATTCTGCTATCAACAGCAACCTCCCCTCTTGCCTCAGGCCCGTAGTACGGTACAGGCTAGCCTGGCCTGCCAAAAGTCAGGAAACAGGAAGATATTCCCGCCACCATTGGTGTTCAAGTGGGCAGACAAGTCACTTGTCGACGACAGACGAATGCTAGAACGCATAGCTAGTGACACATGTGCAGGTCAGGTTGCAGTAGCCTACTGGAAGCTTAAAGTTTAAACTTCCTGCCTCACCGAGATGATAGCCGGATCGAAACCAGCATCTGATACCGTATTAGCTGATGGCATCAGCTGCACATTGTGATGATCACACAATCATCACACGTGTACACTGTAGTGTGGGATGAGCATGGGGCTCAGGCAACGCTTGCCTAGCTGTACGATACCGTACGAAACTGGCGGCGAGATGGACAGCTGGGACAGCATAGGCAAGCACAAGCATAACATCTGGGTGGCGCAACGCATATCCGCCCTGCAGTCTCAACCTGTTACATGTCTCTTTCCCTTCCACAAAATCAAGCAGGTACATTGACTGTTTCTAACGCCTGCTCAAGCAGCTGCCTGTACTGGCTTTTCTGCTTCACACCTGGTAGGTTAACCATCCGCTCTTTGTTGCAGAATATCTGCACTGTTGGTGTGCCATTGACACCACCTGCCTCTGCAATTTCTGGATCCTGCTCAATGTCTATCTCCACGTAATGGATCTTGCCAGCATACTGATCTACAACACTATGGAAGATGGGTTTGAGTGTCCTGCAAGGGCCGCAGGTGGGTGAGGTATACAGCACTGCTATTGGCCGCTTGCTTTCATGGTAAAGCTTGCGCAGTGCATATTGTCCTCTATGCTTGTCCTTGCTGATGTCAAAGGTGTCTGCTGTGTCTGCTTCTGCACCGTCTGATGGCCGCTTTTCTTGCGCCTGCAGAACCACATAGACCCCAAGAGCAACAAGGGAGAACTAAGTTTCAGGAGCAAAGTAGGCAGGTTCCTCTGCAAAGTACCGCCCATAGTCATGTATTCAATATGCAGACTACGATCTTGCAGGCGGCTTGCAGCTCTGAAACACCAACTGTCATCCAACTTATGGAATATACTCCTCACCTGCTGCTCCTGCTGCTGCTTGTACTCCCGGACAAGTCCATTGGCTGTCAAGTACCGCTCTGCTGATAGTGCTGCCATGCATCCACTGCCTGCCGCTGTGATGGCCTGCCGCCACTCAGTATCGTGAAGGTCACCAGCACTGAAAACACCAGGGACATTCGTGGAAACACCATGATCCACCTGCGAGGATGCAAACATAATCAAACTTGTGAGGTGTGATCTGTTGGTGAGATTCTGCACTTGTCTTCTCCTGCACCAACATGGCTGGAAATGTATAACTCAAAAACAAGGAGCAGGCGACAGCAGCAATCCAAAAAACTGCCTCAATTGCAACCTTCGTTAGCAACAATGCCAGCCGATGCAACGCAGCAGGTGCAGTCAGCACAGCGCAGACAACCAGTCTCCCATCACCACAGCAGGGAGACTGCCTGGCCACAGCGCTAGCTGCCTGCGGCATGGATGCACGACTTGAACTGTCACCATTCTTCGCCACCACCATGCCCACCTTGACGTAACCAGCTTCGTCCAGCTCCACTTGTCCTGCTATCAGCTTGCTGTTTGGCTGGTGGCCAATACCATAGAACAAGCCCTTCACTGGCAGCTGCCTCTTCTCCCCTGTTGCTGAGTCTACCAGGTTCAACCCTTCCATGACATCACCACCATATGCATCCTCAACTTGCGTGTTGTAGTGGATGGTGACCTTGGGGTGTGCAATGGCTCTGTCCTGCATGGCCTTGCTGGCGCGCATCTGGGGCCCACGCACCAGCAAGTGCACGTGGTTGGCATACTTTGTCAGGTACACTGCTTCTTCTGCTGCGCTGTCCCCCCCGCCAACCACTGCCACTTCTCGGTCCTTAAACAATGGGCTCGCACCATCACAGATTGCACATGCGCTGATGCCCTTGGACCAGAACTTCTCCTCTGACGGCAAGTCTAGTCGCTTTGCTGTTGCGCCAGTTGCAATGATAACACTATGCGCTTTAACAGTTCGCTCGGAGTTGCTGACAGAGAAGGGCCTTGAGGTGAGGTCAATGGACTCCACATCCTCGGTGTACAACTCTGCACCCCAGCGCTCAGCCTGCAGCAGAACCCAAGTCCCATGTGCAAAATGTCAGGCAGCCACTCAATGGTGGGCAATCAAGGGAGGAGTTGACCCCGCTCAGCAATCAGCCACTGCTTGTGCTAACTTGGGTGCCTGCTGACCTATGCTAAAAACATGGGGATGCTGCAGCTGCAGTTAACACACGGATAACATAGCTGCATTAACACTACTTGAAGACAAGTGTTTACAGCGTCTGTCTGGAGCAAGGACTCGGCGCCGTCTGGTAGGCCGCAGTATTGCCTGACCCCTGTGAAGTGCAAGCTGCGGGCCTTAGTTTTCAAACATGGGGCAAGAGCACACCCTCATGCCAGCAGTCGAGTGCAGTTGGCAAAGATCCCTACAGCAGCACTCACGCCCCTGGGACATACCTGCTTACGCATTCTATCCATTAGATCTGGGCCCGTCACTCCCTCTGGAAAGCCAGGAAAATTTTCGACTTCTGTGGTAGTCATGAGCTGACCTCCTCGGCCATTCAGCAACCCCTCAAACACAACTGGCTTTAGATTTGCACGTGCAGCATAGATAGCAGCAGTGTAACCAGCTGGCCCAGAACCCACGATTACCACATTTTCAACAGTACCTGCAGCAAACAAAAGGGTGTTCCCTTGATCACCATGGCAGGGCCAAGCGCGCACACACACACACACACACACACACACACACACACCCGTGCTGGCTTTTTCATCTACAGCTCAACTGCAGGCAGCCTGGTTCTGCTCAATTCCACTCGCATTGCCAAGCATTGCATGCAGCGTGTGTAAATGACATGCTATTTCGGCCGATCGTGGTGAACAACTGGCCGAAGCATGGATGAGAAAGCGTGACAACCGATATACACCTGCATCACCACCTGCTGACTTGCCATTCCCGTTTGTACCATTACCCAAAGCTGCTATGGCCACATGCGCCCTTCGTGAAGTATGTTTATGAATCGAGGCAATGTGAGTATGTTCCGCCCGTATATGTGGCCCACATGCTAACCCATCAGTGGCACTGGCACGGTGGATTCTGTGAAGGGCCTGAACGCATCCACAGCTGAAGGCCGGCGTTTGCTGCAAGCGGTTTGGATATGTGATTTGGCATGTCTTACTCAGCATTTCGCCGGTGGCAGCTAATGCAATTGCGAACACCCTTTCAGTCCACACGGAGTACGAGGCTCTTGGCGTGGCGTACACCACTTGACTTTCACAGCAACAGAGTAGGCAAGCTGCAATATTTCGTGGCACTAACCGTTGTTTCATGCAGGCAATTATGCCCTAAACAGCTGCTACACGCTGAGGGGGGGCCATGCGCAGCCCTCTTTCTTAAACATGCATACGATAGGAATACCTAAGACATAATCAATGCGATTATACAGTATGCGAAGCCGCAATCCCAAAGACCAAGATTTTTGGAGCTGCACGCAACCCGTCCTCTTCCTCCGCAATCCTTCGCAGTCAGGCAGCGACGCCGCAAAGTCTTGTTGGGCTGATGTGTAGCTTGGAACTCTGCTACTGCAGTTGTTGCTACAGTGTCGCTACTGTTGGTGCCGCTGCTCGTGACAGTAGCTGCCGTACTCAGTGAGTAGAACCACTGGGAGACCTCCGATCGTGTCATGGGTCAGTATGATGCAGCCACAGCCTGGCAGTTCAGACAGTTTGGCGGTTGGTGAGGTTGCTGTAGCCACCGTAAGAAGGTTCAGTTGCGCAGTTTCCAGAGCATGGGTGGCCTGCAAGCGATGGGCAAAGTGGCATCAGCATGAATGAGGTTGCCTGCTGCAAGTCTTTTAGCTGTCCATTCAGAAAGTACGAGCAAGCTCCTTAATTATTGTCATAGCCACAATTGCATATCACCGTAATCAGTGTCGCTCTGAAGAGGGTCTGTTCGTTCATCTATGCAACCACAAAACCATGCCCGTGGCATCAGCTCACCATCAATACTTTGGTCATGATGTACTGGGTGCTTGGGGTGCTTTGTGCGGGCTTCGTCTTGTATTTTACCTTGATCTCCTCCCTCATTTCTGCTACTTGGTGCAGCAATGAGGGCCAACCCACTGGCTGACAGGTCACTGGGTATGCACCTACTCGTCAGGGCATCATCCAGTGTGCCTGCATTGCTGCCCCAACATGCTTTCTGTTGCGGGGCGAGTCCAGTGGCTGTGTTGCTGTCGCTGTTGTGCTGGGTCTTGGTTAATGTGCAGCCGTTCAGCATGTGCATGGTAGGGTGGGGGCTGACATGTGCTGAGTTTGCAGCATCAACCCCTATGCAGCCGTTAGGCTCCTGGTTGTGTTGCAGGACTTCATCCAGAGCCTCTGTGCCTGCTGTTGCATGGACTTCACCTGCAGCCAAGAAAACTGATGCCACCCCTGTAGCACCAGCAGCCGCCATGCCTGCAGGGGTAAGCAGGCTTGATAGGTCTCCCTCCAGGCTGTCTGCAGTTTGATCATGTGGCTCATTGTAGCCAAGGCCATCTGTACTGTCTGCTGCTGCCGGCATTGATTGGCTAGGAATTTGGTGAGTACTGCCAGCTGGGAATCCTGCTGGCACACTGTGGAGTTCACGCTGTCTCAAGCTGAGATGGCTCAAGTACTCCTGTTGCAGCAAAGCAGCTTGGCTTGCTCCCGCAAGTGCAGAGAGCATTGCATAGGCTGAGGGAAGCATGCCAGGAGGCATGGCCCCTGTGTATTGAGGAAGTGGGGTGCCTGGAGGGTATACTGGCCCTGTCATCACAGGCCAGAAGCTGGGCATCAGTGCAGGCACGACGCTAGCAGTAGGCAGCTGAGCCACTGCAGGCACGATGCCTTGTAGCTGGCACAGGTGGTTGTGTTGGGCAGCACGCAATCCTGCAAGCCTCGGGTCTATGGCCGAAGACACAGCCAAGGGAGGGATGCTGCAGATGGTAGCCGAAGGTTGTGCGCTGCCTGCAGAGTCCTGGGCGACCGGAGCTCTGGCATTCAGCATGCTGCCCTGTGTGGTTGTGGCATGTCGCCCTGCAGCCCTGCTGCTTCTCAGTTGCATATTGTCTGCAATGTAGAGTCTGCCCCTCTTGTTGATTGCTTTGCTGGGATGGGCAGCCTGCTGAGCTGCAGATGATGACTTTGGTGCTTTTGCGGTGCCTTGCCTATTTGAAGGCTTCAGGGCACTGCTGCTTTCTGTGGTTGTGCTGCTCGGATCAGCAGTGGGGAAGGGAATGAGGCCTCCTGCAATGGGATACACCAGAACAACACATGGTGTTAATTGCAAGTGCAGGAAATGTGTTTTTCGTGCTGTAGCGTGCCAGTCTCACTACAATTCAGAGCTAATACAGCAGAGGAAAGTAAATCGAGCCATGCAACAAGTTGAAATGCCATGGCAGATGCGCTGACATGCGATGGGGGCGCCACCCTGTTGCGATGGTTGCCAACCATGTCGAACAGAGTGTTCTTCTTTTTTACATTGACAGGTCCGTGTTGAAAACTGTGGTTTGGGACGGATGACAAACTCAGGATCAGCTTAACAGCGGAGGAAGGCATGAGCATCTGCAAGACACTTTCTACAAGACAGCGGCTGTATTGGGCACTGCCGGTGGGCACTGCACACAAAACCGCCTAAAGACAACCGTGGAGCATACGAGTGTGAGGACTGTACTGCTGTCGTACTCACTTGGTTCCTTGTAAACACGTGTGACGAGGGTTTCTGCGTTCATATACACCACACTGTTTGCATCTGGGTTCGGGCCCTGGACCACCTGGCTGCAGTACACCAAATATCGCTTCCCCCTGCAGCACCTCAAGCAGTTGCGCTGCTTGGAGGCCAGAAATCTCAATGAGTCTGGATAAAGGGGCGTATGGGGGCAAGTCTGAGTCCTCTCCGTGCGTGCTGATGAGATACAGGGCTACGGTCCTCTTAACGTGGTCCTCCTTGGTGCTTGACAACCAGGCAAGCCTAGCCGCACTACTCAACATAGCAGATCGCCCAACGGCAGATGTTCCAGGCTTTTCGTCCATCAAGACAAGAGTCTCGGCACCAAAGCTCACAGTTTGCAGTTTGGGGCGAGCTTATTATCGTTTCCTGCAGCCTGTGCAGTTGCACTGATGATCTGATTTGATGGAATGATGTAGCACTGCCAGGAACTTGGGAGTTCCCTATTGGCAGGGAGAGTGTGAATGGTCAGGATGCTTTCCCGCCAACTTCCTCAGCTCTCTGGGGTGGCTCGCTTCAAGTGTCACGTCAGTATCAAAGGATGTCGAAGCATCAATTATGTCCATCAGCAACTCTTGGCGGCTGCGGAAAAACGTGCCTGCTGCAGAAAATCCAATAATACCCAAGCAGCCAACCCTTTCCCGAGGGAGGACTGAATGGTGGTTGAAACCCCTGTGCAGTATCACCACAATTGCGTCCTCAAAGATTTTCCTAATCACATGTCGGTGCTACTGATTTCAAGGCTTGAAACCCAGCAGCTCCTTATCACTAACTGAACTTAGTTAGCCATGATGGCTGCCAGCCATACTGACAGTATGGTATTATAATACTGTGGTAATTACCATCTATGGTACCAGGATAGTACGTACTAGGTTATAATACTAATGGTAATTAGCATCTATGGTACCAGGATAGTACGTACTAGGTATACTTACTCGTCAAAAAACTTTGCATTGTCCGTAACTTCTGGAAACCCTTGAGGTAACTAGTAGTAGTAGTAGTAGTAGTGGTAGTAGTAGTGGTAGTAGTAGTGGTAGTAGTAGTAGTAGTAGTAGTAGTAGTAGTAGTAGTAGTAGTAGTAGTAGTAGTAGTAGTAGTAGTAGTAGTAGTAGTAGTAGTAGTAGTAGTAGTAGTAGTAGTAGTAGTAGTAGTAGTAGTAG
>JABEVS010000350.1:0-51461 GCA_018290735.1 Coelastrella sp. MACC-549
GCATGCAGAATCATATGCTTGCTGGAAACCCAAGGCAAATGTTCAATCCACTTGCTCATAATTGTCAAATGCGATATTCAGCATCCATGGCAGCAGATCAGCATGGACCCAGTCATGGTTAGGTTACCGGCATAAGCTCACCTCTGTTTGGCAAACACCTCCTCTCTTGGCTCCAACCACAGTAGGCGTTTCCTGCCGGCCCCCAACAAGCTTCAATGGAAAGCACCTGCGGTGGCACAATGCTCAGTTTCAGCGCGGATGGGCATTGATGACCCTGCTATAGCTAGGGCTGAGTTTCGCCAATGATGAGGCACTCCTCAGCGGCTCTGTGGATGGTGCGACAACATCGCTGCCTTGTGGCAGCAGGCTGAGTGATGTCTTGTCGTGCAGCATGTTGAAGTGTGTACGGCCTGCCGGGTGTAAGGCCGAGCAGTCTCGGCATCCCCATACACACGTCAGTGCTATTTGTTCAGGGTTAATGGCTGACCTCACACACATGACTTCCCAAAACAACTTATGACAGCTGCATATGTAACGTTGCGGTGCTGCTATTGCTCAATGATTGATATCCACTGTGGCTGATCAACTCATATTGCTGCCCTTGTGGGAAGTGTGTTGGAGCATTTGGAGGGTGTGCACAAAGCCTGGTGTCACACTTGGTGTGTTTGAGGCTTTCTCAGATATTCATAATTATACTCTAAAGTGCTGTAAAAGAAATTTAGCCATGCAACAAGTTGAAATGCTATGGCAATTGCGCTGACATGTGTTGGGGGCGCCACCCTGTTGACGTGCCTGCCAGTAATAATAATTTGCAACAGGTGACATGTAAACTTGGTTCACATTAGTATTATGCCATACTCAGTATGCTATACTGAGTGGTTCATCATATCTTGTCCCTGACCTTGTGACCCTGATAGGCCCACCATTAGTGTGTCAACACTAGTAGACGTACTTGTAATTATTATGCGGTGATACTGTGCAGTCAGGCTTTGCACACTGTGATATCACATGATATCACACTACCACGTATGGTATACTGGATCTGAGATCCGTAAACGTGTGGTCAGAGGCCGCACGTTCTCGCGATTGACGTGAAGGGTACCATGCGTCCCATGAGCCATTCGCTGGCTAGTGCTGGGAAGGGTTGGAGTCCCCCAATTGTATTGGTATTGGTATACCATCCCGTACCATACCATACCACATAACACCACACCATACCATACCATACCATGCCACATACCATGCCATATACCATACTATACCATACCATGTGTGTTTTATATACGATCTGGCCCAGAGGGGCACCCCGGAGCAGCCAACAGAGTCGCTCATGGGGGATACTACAGTAAGCTATAGCCAGTAGCTGCTGGCAGTGCAACTACTAATGATCAGTAAATAGTAGATTAGCCGCTTGAAGCCATGCTTTGACAAGCTCCCAGGTAGCCTTCAAGGCAACAGTGTTGACATATTGCTTGGTACAAGTGAGGTCCTGACTCAAGACATGATGTCACAAGCTCGGCTAAATGATTGAGGAACTTGAAGTGTCTGCTTGATCTTGTAAGTCGCTGTCAAGAAGAATGCAGCACAACAGGAGACTTGTTGCCTGTTCACTCCCAGACTGGCACTTGTAATCACTACAGTGACACACCCGCAGGACACGGTTCAACAAAAACCCAACAGTGGAAGCAGTATGTGATCATCATCGGGAGTATGATGCTCTCACAAAACCTTCTATAGTGTAAAAGAGCTAGGCTTGCAGCAAGACCCAGCTGATGCATGCATGGATTAGACATTAACCTGCCCATGGCATGACTAAACCGCATTGTGCAAGCACAACACCTGTGAATGAGCACTCTGCACTCCTGACAACTGCCAGTATGCACCGTCTGTTATTCCCATGGATGTGTGATCAGCTGCCAATGTACCTTGTATCTGTTGAAATATCACAACCCTATTACTGGACCGAATGCAGAACCAGGGCAACATCTTATGCCCATTCTGATGATTGATCTTGCTTAATACTTTAATAAGCAAGGTTGCGACTGTGTGCTTCCACAGTGTCTTACCCCTGAAATATAATGGCATACGCCTCTGCCAGTGGCTGAAGCGGTCCATGAGACCAGCCTGAGTTATGTAGTTGTGATGACTGAGAACTGCTGATCAGGTTATACACGACAGCTGGCAGACTTTGCAAGCTGAGTCTGATTTGAAAACCAATGGCGCCTGATGCATGACATCACCATACTGTGTAAGTAAGTAAGTGAGGCACTACGTTTCATGAAACACTGGGCAGAGAAACCCACGTCCTCGCATAAGAAGTCATGCTGCAGCACACGTAACAGTCATAGCAGTCAACACTTTCTGACAACAGACTGCTCTCTCTGATGCATGCTGAATACCCCTCAGCTGTAAACAACAAAGGACAAAGGAAGTTCACATGAGATCATGCTGGTCCAACTTCACGCTGCTTTCACGGCGGACAGCAAGTTCAGTACAGTCTGTGCAGTGCTGTCTGTAAACAAAGTGCAAAGAGCTGCTGAAGCGCAGAGTGAATTCGCCCTGCTGCTGGTACCAAAATCAAGCAAAGCACTTGCAAGCCGACCTGTCTCTCAACATCCAGATCATCAGTCCTACAGCAACACATGACACTCTGTGCAACCAGCTCTGGATACTGTCATGCCTTCATAGCATGACAACTGTGCGCCGTCGTACCCCAGACTAAGAAGATCCTCAGCAGCCGGGTTCTGCAAACCCTGCCATTGCCAGTTTGGCACCTCTCTCCACACGCACCCAATTGTGCTGACACAACATCAGACTGCTCACCCTCAGGGTCCCAGTGGGACTCCTCGCTCAGACAGTTGGTGTTGTCCCGCAATACCTCACAGAGTCCCTCCTGACCATTGAACACTCAATCTCTCATGCTGGTGACAGGGAAGCAGGCTGGAGCCTTTGTGAGTGTGATGTGACAAACGTGCAATGCTGACAAGGTACAAGAGGTGGTGGCAACAGATGCAACAAAACAGCAACACAGTCAAGAATCTGAGTAAGCGTCCACCTGCAGCCAGGCTGACTGCTGGTGTCTGACCCAGGAAGAGCTGACTATCTTGTGCACAACAGCTAGACTCCTTACAGCCCCAGGAGCATCACACACGCAAACAGTTCTTAGGGCAGCAACCTGCAATTATGCACCACCAGTTTTTCAACTTTGCCGAATCATGCATTTTGCAGCATGCAGTAGCATGCTTGGCCAGCATGTAGGCATAGCTTTAATGATGCATAGGAAGATGGCGGGAAGCATGTCTATTATCACACATTGGGCATCTGCACCAGTGCACAGCGCCAGAGAGGGATGGGAATGCAGCAGGATCAAGTGCATCATGTCTTGGTGGCTTAACAACTAGCAATCGTCATCAACTGGCAATCATACGGTACAGGTCAGAAAGCCGACTTTGTCATGATATTCAAGTATAAACACCAGCCACGGTCCATATCATCACTGAATTAGGGCACCTGTCAGGGCCTGCAAAGCCCACCTCTCTATATGAAACCATTGTACGCCACAGCCATTGACTACGGTGATGTAACGCTGCAGCACAGTGCACTACTGAGCCACTGAGCCGTGTTATTGATAAGTTGGCAACAGCTGTACCATACATGAAAGCACCACCCAAACATCAGCAGTACTGAAGATACAGATGTTGAGCCAGCCTTGAACCTTGGCCCTCAGCAAACAGCGAACAACTGCTCACACATGCACTCACAGGCTGTGTGTTGGTTTGCTCAGCTGAGGTGCTTCCCGTAACCACACAACAAAAAGCACACAGTCTCAGCAGAAACTGCATTGTTCCATCAACTGTGTACTGCCAGAAGGCTGCTGTGACCGTCCTGTGACTGCAGAAATCATGACAGGGTCAAGTGCACTACCGCAAGGGTGGCAGTGACCGCAGGTGTCTCCTCACACTGATCCTGTTGCGCAAATGGACATTCATTGCTGTTCCGGCTGCGGCTGCATACAGGTGCCTTGTTGGCTGAACAGTACCAGTAGTTGAAGTGGCTAAGGAGCCAACAGAATTCTCTGAACTGCAGACAGGTTGGGCGCTGCTGGATTTTCTGTGAACTGCTGCTGCTTTGAGGGTTGTAATCGCTGGCGTTGTAGCTAGAAATGCTGATGATGGGTCAAAAGCAGCTGTTTCTGGCTGCAGCAGCTGCGTGGCACTGCCATGTCCCATCTTGCTGTGCCTACTCGATGGCTCAGGCCTTGCAGCAGCACCCTGGACTTTAGGGGAGTTTGAGGCATTTGTGCTTTTGGCTTTGCCCTTTGGTTGCGAGGGAAAAGCCTGGCAGTCTTGTTCCCAGTGGCATGGGATGTTGTAGACCCTGTCCGCTTCCAACATTGCTGCGGACTGCAGCTCCCACTCAGAAGCGTTTAGAACGTCTTCAGCCATGCTGCCTTTGACAACGCGGGCTGGGACTGCTTTGCTGACACACCACAAATCTAGTATCGGACACGTTTGCCCCGTGAGCTGCAATTTGACCCCTCCAAGCCTGCTTTAGTGCTTAGAGCAGGACTGCCGTGCCTGACGCTACTGTTTGTGCCTGCGCTTGCAGTAAACGGGTGGAGCCCAACTTGGCGTCCCACTGCCCAAGTTTTGCAGTGCTCAGCTGCAACACACTCGGTTATTATATAGTCTTTCAACTTCTGCCGACATTTAGTGTGCTGTCGTGCTCTTTGACTATGGCACGAGCGGCCAGCAAGCGGTACAAGGTGATTGCGTCAGTTTTTCCAAGCTTTTTGTTCGGTAAAGTTGACTAAATGTAGCCTAGAGTTGCTGTCGGTGAACAAACGCAGTTGGAGTGCTCAGTATAGCGCAAAATCTGACAAGAAATCTGACAAGGAGATAATGCGAACACCGTGCCTTCCTGTTTTACCACCGAGGCACCATTTTAAGCATGAAATATGATATAATTTACATGAATAAGAAGGTCTGCGCCACGCAGTTGCGCTCTGACTGAGAGTCCAAACCAGCAGGTCTCATCTTTACCACACGCCGGAATAGGGGCTGCCACTGACCCGGCGGGCCCCTGCTTTAAACTCTAAAGCTGCAAGGTGTAATGCCCTACAGAAGTCTTGTACAGCCTGTTGGCTGTGCCCACCTCGCTTTTAAAGCACTGAGCAGTACTGGAACTAGTTTGCTCATAAGAGTGAGCTCACTCGAGTAACCGCTACCACTTGAACTGATCAACTCATTCTTGGGGTATTGCCCTAGTATGATTTACCACCTCAGTGGCAATGCAACCTGCAGTGTACTGTCCACCAACTGGGAAAGAATCCCTTAACTCAGTCACTGGCAGCAGTCACTGTTACTAGCACGTGGTACGGTAGCCCACACTGCACAGTGAGTGACCTTCAGCCGCTGCAGTTCAGCCGTTGCCAGCGGCTCAGACTAAGCCAGCCTGGCCACCGGACTGGGTCCGACTAACCAGCACACGATGCTAGTGGCTAGCATTGCAGTAATGGACATTACACCACAGCGCATGAGTGATGAAGATCATCAAAGATGAGTCCGTGCCACGGGGCCAGTGGGGCCCCCTACTAGGGGCTAGCCTAGCCCCTAGGCTACCGAGTAGCTACAAACTGTGGCTGGGCTCATACAACTGGCCCTTATGGCTGAGCTATTTGGAAATTGCAGTGCACAATGTGACTGAGTAGTACTGCTGCCAGCGTGCCAGGCCGCCTGGTTCATCCATTGAACAGCTTGGCTGTACACTAGGCTAGTAATTTGCTGAGTCAATCATAGTACGGTAAAGTGCAGCACGCCGTGGGGCTTGCCGAGAGGTACTGGCAGCTTGCCAGCGGCCAATTTGTGACACAATTCCAGCCCCTGCCACTGGCAGGAGTTCATGATGAATCAGCCTGAGTCAGGTATGAAGGAACTTGAAACAAGCTTTACAAGTCAATGATGACAATGGCACTGATAATGTATGAATGTTCTGGATCCGATGTTTCAAAAAAGGCACATCTCAAATGTCATTGAAGCAAATGGCATTGCATGCCAAATGAGATTGACTCTGTCTGGCATGCGGCACATCTGCTTTATGATGGTCTAGGTGCGACCATAATGACATTACCGCCCTCGGTGACTCACTGACGTGTTTTGCCATGCGGCATCACTGCCAGTGGCAGTGGCATGATGCCACAATGTTCTGCAGAACTGGCACTGTGCCACGGTGGCAGCTTCTGCAAATCGTAATAATAATAATCAGTACTTTGCAGCCATAGCATTACTGCCATCGGCCCCGCGCCTCAAATCTACCCAGTGAATTCAATCCACTTTCGGACAAGGCGGAGTGCATGATTATCCGATCTCAATTGTGAAGGGGCAAATCGTAGTTTCCACCAGGGATGCGGCATCGCTACACTCAGTGAGCCTCACTGTGTGGCACAGCCCTTGGAGCCAGCTCAGCTGGCAGCTCATCATTCAATGCATACATACCATACAACGTGGCCCCAGAGGGGCACCCGAAGGAGCCAACAGAGTCGCTCATAGGGACATTCAATGCCATTTGTGGGCAACGGATGTGTCCTGGTCTAACCAGCCTGGACAGTCCAAGTTGGCCATGGGCTGCCCGGCAGCTTGGGCCGGTAGCGGCATGATATGGCATCATGCCAGAAAAATTTTTTTCCTGTGACAGGAAGTTTCAAGGATGAGTCTCATACTTTGAGGCGCTGGCCGCCAGCGGCTGCAGCGGCTGCAGCTCAAGACGCTACGATCAGTTGAATGGCCATTCAGTTTGTTACAGAGCGCTGGTGGTTGCCACAAAAAAAGAAACCAAGGCCTAGGTGTTTTGAACACCGTGTGACTGCAACACCTTCCAGACTCTTGCAAATTTTCAATTTCTGTATTATCAGTGACAAGCCTCATCTGCCCGGGAGCAGCATGGCATGCTGCTCACCCAAGGAGCCATGATGCACATGTGTACACTTTCTACGAACACCTATTCAGCCTTGACTAGTTGATGCGAATCTACCACAGGTGCACAATTCTTCTTGGCTATAAGCCCCATGCAGTTGGCTGGAAAAACAAATAGTAGGTCACTGAGTGTCATCAGCCTGAAGGGAACTGATCACACAAACAACTGTATGGTATGCTGGAGCATCCAAAATAACCATGACAAAATACACAACAGCAGACAAGACAATAGCCTCGTTCTGCTGTTAGATGCAAGTGATAGAATATGCAAAACTCACTTAGTTGGTAGAACCAACAGTGTGCAGCAGTCGATTGACTTGAAGCTGCATCTGGTTTCAGCCAGGCGGCCTGTGTAGGCCTGATGTACACACAGCATACCATGCAGTATACCATAACATATAGCAACTAAGGCCTTCTTCAGTCTGCTGAGATCCACTCCTGTAGCATACCAGCCAGTTGATCAACAGCTTCACACCATCAAAGGACGTTGCAGCCTAGCTATGTCCATCAAAAAGAGCGAGCCAGACATCTGCTGTGCTGTGCTGCACTCGTTAATGCTGTTGCTGTCAGGACAGTGCTGCTTGCTACGTAGCTTGCTGCCAGCACTGCAGCACTGACATGCTTGCTGGTGGTTGGCTAATGGATCATGAGCTGCATGCAGGCATGGCTGCTGCATAATGCTGCATGGCACTGCACCCAATCTCGTAGTGCCTTTCTAAGTCGGCCAAGCTTGCCATGCCGTCACTTGAGGACATTACGGATGAGCCATCTGTGCTTGATGTTGCACTCTGTGGTGGCGAAGAGCAAGCCATTTGCTCACACGTGCAGCTTGTAGGGAAGGCGTAGACCATATCGGCCTCCATCATTGCAGCGGCTTGCATCTCCCAGTCAAATGCATCCATAGTTTGTCCTGACATTTTTGAAACTGGAATCCTGCTAGGGTCGCTGAGCTTGATGCAGCAATGGATATTGGGGCACTTTCGCTCCGAAAATCTGTCGTGGCTCTTCTGGGCCTGATTTGTTCCTTCTGAAACAATTATTGGACTGCAATTGTCTTGGTAAAAGTGTTTGTACCTGCATACACACAACAAGTAAGGGTGAGCGCGGGTTGACGGAATTTGGTGCTTTGTGCTGTCATGTAGAGCAGCTCTGTATAAAGCAGGTGACACAGTTCAACTATCCTTGCATGATTACCTTTTACAGGTGGGCTCGTATGCGTCCGGATTGGCAAGAGCGCGCAGCACACACTTCGAGGTGACTGTTGTAGTGTCCTTGGACTGTTGCTTGACTTGTGTTGGTCATTCATACCAAGAGTTGGCACTCGAAGCACTTATATGTGCCTGGCATGCTCAGGATACAGCAGAATATGACAATGTCCTGTGCCAAATCTGACAAGAGATAATGGCCAAATACCGTACTTTCCCGCCCCCCGCAAGCGAGGCAAGCCATCTTGCACAGTTGTTCACAAGCATCTGCTACTGTTTCACAGGGTAGACGTAGCCGAGCTGCACTCGCATACTTGCTCCAGCGGATACGGGTCCGATACGCACCTGAGACAATCAGGCCGACCTGTGAGACAAAATCTTCACGCAATAAGACATGCAAACAGCTAGTATTAAATGGAAAATGTAGAATGTAAGGCATTCAGAGCTTGGCGTGCGCTTTCACGGCGAACGCCGCTGCCAGCTGGCAGATATAACGTGCAACACCGCGGTGTCAAAGGCCCACAAGGTCTACAGTGTGACAGCCTGAGTCACACAGATACGTCCACAATAGCATGACACGTCCTTTGGGCTATCCTGTTACCGTGTCAATGAGCTGGAGTTGCCAACTGCAGTACTGTACCACTGCTGTGCTGGTGATGAATCCCCTCCTCACGTGCCACTGTGTAAACTGTGTAGGTACATGGCATGCACTTGCACTGGCATGATATCACTGATATCGATGTCACATGCCAACATCATGAGAAGCCTTGTCAGCCCATCAAACAAGCCACAAGCGCTCATGAATGCATGCCAGTGCCATCCTGACAATAGTTGCACCAACCGTCCAAAGTACCTGAAAGCCACCCACAAGATCACCCATATATGCATCTAGATACAGAGCTGGATCACTGGGCTTCCCGGGTGTTCTTGTGGTGGCCTCTCTGTTAACCAATGACAGCCGCTGTCTGCCGCACTTCCACAGCGCAGAGACATTCTTCAAGATCTTGTTGCAGCCTGCCAGTGGCCCCTGGAGAATTCCTACGCAAACCACCTTGCTGTCAGCGTTTAGAGAAGATTGAGATAGCACCATGCAACATATGTACAAGGCCCCAGGGCCGTTGGACAGAACTGCATGTAGGCTTATAGGCAATGCTTGCTGTCATTGGTGGCTTCTGCCGCAGCTGCATACTAGCTGCTTGGCACTGTTGCATCATTGTGGCCTTCAAGGGTTGCTGCAGCACACAATTTGGCCACTGTCAAAATTGATCATGCAATGCAACATAGCCAAAGTGCATGCAGCCTGCTTGCCAGGATCACAGTATTACTTTTCAAGCTTGGACTGCCAGACTGCAGAGCAGAACCTAATCTGAATGGGTTCTATCATACTCTTGATTAATCCTCTACAGTGCCACTTGCCTGCCAGACGCTGCCTTCTTAACGGTCTCTGCATCCAGAGGTTCTGAAGCATGGCTGCTACGTTGTTTTCAGCTGAAACAGCTGAAAACAACGTGTGATGATGCTCGCACGCTGTCCAGGTATTGCCAACGTAGTGTTTAGCTGCTGCCATTGGTGGCATCATGTTGCTTTGGGCCATGCACAGCTGACTGAACGTCTTGGCCAGGCCTCAGGGTGCCGAGGCAGCCAGTGCAGCTGCAGCAGTGCTGCTGCCGCTGCTGCCAGCAGCTGTCCATCTTCAAGGTTCTACTGGCAGGTCTGTGGTACTCCTGCTGTCACCTTTTCTGTGCTGTTGTTCCCCAGGCATACCTGCCAGTGATGATCACTTGAGTCACTGCTGGTGCTTGGCAGCCGACGCATCGGCAGTGCCTCATGCAGCATCTGGATCCTGGTCTTCTAATACACCATTATCCTGTCTTGCTGCGGCTGCTTCTGCTGTATGCTGCTAGCTGCATCAGCAGTGCTGTTCCTGTGGTTGACACACTATGCTGCCAACAGTGAAACTTGACTGCTCAGCCGGCTGTGCAGATGCTGTGACTGGTGCTGCAAGCAGGGCCCCCAAGGCTTGCAGGTGAGCAGTCAAAGTGAGACAGAACACTCAATTCCTCCCAAAAGAAGCCTAGTGTTCATCACAGACACGATTCGTTTAAACAGGGTGTGATGCATGCTCCTATGCTCTCAGTGCTGTTCAATGATCCAACAGCAAGTTTGTTTGGAAATTGAGTGGAAAACAGTCCATTTTTGTCCTGCTGATATTTGTGTTTGGCAGCGCGTATGGAGTGGTCCCATACCAGCTGGACTAGCTGCTGCTGCTCCTGTGTGTGCGAGTATTAAGTGCTGGCTGCAAGCATGGGTCTGCGCTGGAGTGAACATGCTCTCGCTGCAGCTTCTATAAACTACTGCAGTCACTGAACAACCAGGAGCTTGGCTGGCTCCTAGCTGCACAGCATGTCACTCCTGAGACAGGTGGGCCGTTGAGTGATGAGCTTGAGCATGACTCAGGTGCTTGTAGGAACAGGATGCTGCAATTGCAGCAATTTGGCTGTAGAGGCAGCCTGACAGCAACCTGGGTTACGTCATGTGCAGCTGTTGCACGTGCTTCCTTCAGGAACAGGGACATTGCCAGTTATGATAACGTCATCGTCTGCAGGGCTACTAGGCCGGGTGCCTGAATGTGTTGGTGATGTGTATCCAAGGCGATGATAGAGCCTGAGAAGCACACGTGATCACTGCACTGCCCTTGCTGCTGCTGGTGGTCTGGTGCATGTCTCCTGAGGATGCCACTAACCGTCTGTGCCAATAGTGGCTGCCTTTGAGCTCTGGAAGCGGCAGAACCGTCACCAGTGGCGTTACGTGCCGCTTTTGTATTCTTGGTCGAATTAGGCAGCTCAAGGGGCTCGTACAGCTGCACAAGGAGGGTCTGCACAGGTGGTGGTGCTGAAGTGTCATGCATGCTGAAGGCAACAGACTGCATGCAAGTCCATGAACATGCAAGGAAGATTGCGGCGGAATTGCCTAGGCGACGTACTCTGTGACGACCTGGATCCAGACAAGCTGCTGAGGGCGACAGATGTGTGAGCAGCTCAACAGCGAAAGATATCCATATTGCAGACTCATCTCACAGTAGTAGCGCTTGTGCGTTTTCATAATCAAGCAGCAGGCAACCAAGCAGAACACCGTCATGTTGTTTTGTTGTCGTTGTGTAGTGAAGTCCCTTCCAGCCCTAGTGACCAAAGCCATCAGTGGAGCAGCATACTCTCATAAGACGGTATACATGTCGTAAAGCTTTCTTGATTTTATTGACTGTCATATGGACACTGTCAGGCGTTTTCTTTGCAGTGGCAAGTTTGCCATGTCCTTGTACTGTTAATGTCAAGAGAAGAGGCGTGCGTTCGTGCAATGGAGCAAGTGTTTAGCATTTGTGGAAGAGTATGCTTGTGATCGTTTGTCTCATACACGGCGTAATAACCCTCCCGCGTGCGGCGGTGCTCGAAGCAGCAGCAATATCGATTAATCAGCAGCGTCAGACATACAAGTGCCACTTTGTATCCAGCTGAAGCCCTGCAAGGCGTGCAAAGTGAAGACAGCCTTGTGAGCGGCCAACATGCGGAATCCCAAGAAGAGTGCAAAGAAATCTGCCAAGCCTAAGGTACACAAACATACCTTAAAGCATTGTGCGTGCACCAGCATCAGGGGACATGGTTGCTCAGGCGCCGTCTGGACCGTTTGCTCATGCAGGCTTCTGCAGCAGCAGACAACCTGATGGCAGTAGATGGTGCCGGATCATCAGCAGCCGCAACAGAAGCACCATCAGTACCAACAGTAAGTTTAATGCATTGCACGGACATTGTCCTGCATGCACATCGCCTATTGTGCATGAACTGGTCAGGCTAGCCAGCACCGCACCCCGCCTTGGACGACCAAGGATGTCGCATGCTTGTATAGCAGCCACTTGAGTGCAACATAGTCATTGCTCTGGCAACACATTAACACGTCGGTCATTGGCCGTGGGACTGTCACGATATGCGCCTTGAATGATTCACCATATGACAGTTTCGCAGCAGCAGCAGCAGCAGCAGCAGCATACTGGTACAACCTGTGCTCAGCACAGTGGGGAGTCAACCCAGCAGCGTGATGTTGTGCTGACGTGTAAGCATAAGCATAAGCATGCCGCAGTATTACTTTGCCGTCAGCAGCTGTTGATCTACATGTTGTCAGTTCACCATCATCATCTGATCTGCTGCTGCTGCTGCTGCTGCTGCTGCTGCTATCTACTGCTCCTCCTGATCCCCATCACCAGGTCTGGCGTCCCGGCATAGATCCCGTAGCAGAAGATGAAGAGTTGGATTATGACCCCACAGCTTACGACTGCCTGCACAAATTCACACTGGAGTGGCCCTGCCTCAGTTTTGACATTGTCAGAGATGACCTGGGTGGACCCCGCAGCAACTTCCCTCACACACTCTTCATGGTGGCAGGAACACAGGTGAGCTGAGCTGAGGGGGGCTGAGGGTGTTCTAGGAGGTTTAGGGGTTTAGGTAGGTAATGGGGTCTAGGTTAAGAATTAGGGATTTGGGGTTTGGATACGGGCTGGTACAGCTGTAATGCCGCCAACAGCAACACTCCACTACAGTCCAGCTGTCAGCTGGAATGGACTGCCTCCCTCCTACAATATAATGGCTGATGTACAGCTGTAAACTGTCTCTGAGCAGGAGTAGTGATGTATGTGCCTCTAAAACTGGAAAATTGAGATATACAGTAGTAAAAAATACACATGGTGTATCTTTTGTATGTGTGTGTTTCCTTCCTTCCTTCCCCCAGGCTGCCCAGCCTCGTCAGAATTACCTGGCAGTGCTGAAGCTGTCTGATCTGGGTCAAGGCAGACACGGCAAGAAGAGCAGCAAAGCAGCAGCAGGCAGCAGCGACTCAGAGGATGATGATGATGACGATGAGTCAGATGATGAGGATGACAAGGATGATGATGTCAGCATGAATGGTGATGATGACAGTGATGATCCAGACAGCAGGGAACCTCCACCTAAAATGCATCACAGGTGAGACCAGCAGCAGCACCAACAGCAGCAGCAGTGGTGGTTGTAGTAGTGGCACAGAAGGCTGGCTAGCTTCTTTTCAATGTCTTTTCAGCAGCAGGTGTAGACTTGATCTGGCAGCCGCGGCAGCAGCAGCAGCAGCTCAGTGCCAGCAGAATCTTACCATAGTCATCCACAGGACGGGTCAGCAGCAGCAGCAGCAGCAGTAGCCGCCAGAAACGGCACTCATATCAATACATTCTGTCTGTCCGTCTGTCTGCCTGCCTGCCTGCCTGCCTGCCTGTCTGTCTGTCTGCTTGTCTGTTTGCCTGCCTGCCTGCCTGTCTGTCTGTCTGTCTGTCTGTCTGTCTGTCTGTCTGTCTGTCTGTCTGTCTGTCTGTCTGTCTGTCTGTCTGTCTGTCTGTCTGTCTGTCTGTCTGTCGACCTGCAGGCTTGTGGGTCAGTCATGTGGCATCAATCGTGTGCGCTGTTGTCCACAGCAGCCGGGGGTGGTGGCTCTCTGGTGTGACAACGGCAGCGTGAGGCTGCTGGACGTGAACCAGCAGTTGCAGCAGCTGGCAGCAGAGACAGAAGCATCGGGGAAAGTAGCGAACAAACTGCAGGTAAGGGGGTGCACACACTGCCAGCAGCAGCAGCAGCAGTGATAATCTGTTGGAAGGATAAGAGTACAAAGTAAACATGGGCTTTGCAGCAGCAGCAGCAGCAGGTGTTACCTGGTGCACAGACTGGTATGCGCAGGTGTAACTGCCAGCAGCAGCAGCAGCAGCAGAGATAGCAGGGCCTAACAGCAGGGGTTACACGCAACTGTCAGGTCCATGCAACTTGATAGACTTTTAACAAAAGTTGCTTGCGGCTGTGGAATGCTTGAGAAGGTTGAGAAACGCTCTGATGTGGCATGGCTCGTGCAGAAGTATCATCGACAGCAGTGAGTGGTGTGGCAGCAGTGTTGCTTCTGCTTTTGTTCTGAGCTACCTGAGTGTCTCTGTTGCTGCTGGTTGCTGCTGCTGCTGGTGTAGGTGAACCCCCTTCAGGTTCACCAGCACAGCACTGAGGGTTTTGCCGTTGACTGGAGTCGGGTGAAGGCGGGGCGGCTGGCCACTGGGGATTGTAAGAAGCACATCCACGTGTGGGAGCCACAGGAGGGAGGAAGGTGGCAGGTGGGTGGGTGGGCTGGCAGCAGCAGCAGCAGCATCCACAGCAGCCAGTTAGACATTCAGTCAAGTAAACAGCAGCAACAGTCAGTCAGTCAGTCAGTCAGTCAGTCAGTCAGTCAGTCAGTCAGTCAGCGATGCAGTTGCTGCTTGGGGCTGACGTCATATACAGCAGTAGTCTGGCACAGCAACAGCAGCAGGGGCAGCAGTTTGCAGCAATCTTAAGTGCAAAAACCTCGGCTTGTAGCAGTAATGACGCCAAGAGCATCAGCAGCAGAAGAAGAACAAGCGCAGGCAGCAGCAGCAGCAGCAGCTGTGCCAGCATTTTTGCGGCTGCAGGGTTGTAGCTGCATGTGATGCTGACAGAGTGGTGACAACAGTGCAGTCAGCAGTTGAGTGGAGGAGGTGTTAGCTGTATGAGACAGTCTCTGGCAGCGGTGGCAGCAGTGGCAGCAGTGCATGAGAGGGGTTCAACCAGGGAGGGCTTCCTGCTTTCTCCAGATGACTGCAGCAGTTGTGGTTGGTTCACTCCTATCCCTCCAGACTTGTATGAATGATTGGCAGAACACTACTGCAGGAGCCAGCAGTGCCCTGAACACTTGTGCAAAGAAATGAGCCCCAAACTGTCATCTGATGCAAGCAACACTACTGCTGCTGCTGCTCCAGGTGTCCCCTGTGTACAACGGCCATTCTGGCAGCGTTGAAGACATCCAGTGGTCGCCAACAGAGGAGACGGTCTTTGCCAGCTGCAGCACAGATAAAAGTATTGCCGTGTTTGACATCAGGGAAAGAAACAAGGCCATGCTACAGGTCAGCAGTCCTTGATGAAACCAACCGACAGTGTTTGAGGATTGCATGGCAGAATTCTTGCTGGATTGCCGTCACAATCATCTGACGTTTGCAGGCCTATGTCTGACCTGCTGGCTGTACCTGGGTTTCTGCGCCACACTCGTCTTATCTTGCCACTAAGTTCCCATCGTACTGCGTGGCCCCTGCTGTTGCTATTGCTCCTGCTGCTTGTGCTGCTGCTGCATGGCTTGTTGGTGATGCTGCATCTGACGGTGTGTTGTCTTGATCATCGCAGGTTGCTGCTGCTGCTTGTGATGTGAATGTGATCAGCTGGAATCGTGTTGTGAGCTACATGCTGGCCAGTGGGGCAGATGACGGGGGCCTGCGGGTCTGGGACCTCAGGAACTTCAAGGAGGGCAGCTTTGTCAGCCAGTTCAACTTCCACAAGTGAGGCAACAAGCAACAAATAGATCATTATTTCATGAACCCTGTCCGGCTGCTGTTGCAGCTGCTGTTGCTGAAGATGGGTCTGAGCCACAGACCTGAAGTGACTTCAGCCTGATGCTCCCGGGGTCTTGCATGTGGCATGGACTTGCCACCACACAAGATTTTGTGTGGCAGCCAATCCATGCACATGCGTGACACCAGGAAATGTGGAGTAAGCAATGTGGCTTGCAAGGCTGTCATCCTGCAATGCGTCTGACCCTACATACACCCTGACAGCTGCTGCTGCTGCTGCTGCAGGAGTCATATAACCAGTGTTGAGTGGTCCCCTTATGAGTCATCCATGTTAGCTACCACAGGTGCTGACAACCAGGCGCTGGTCTGGGACTTGGCCCTGGAGCGTGATCCTGAGGAAGAGGCAGCACTGGCACCCGAGGGCAATGCTCAGCTGCAGGAGGAGCTGCCCAGTCAGCTGCTGTTTGTGCATGCTGGTCAGTCTGACATCAAGGAGGTGCATTGGCATGCGCAGATACCGGGGATGATGTGTACAACTGCAGGGGATGGGTTCAATGTGTTCAGACCCAGCAACTTGTAAGAATGTGGGTGCTGTAGTGTGACCGAGAGCTCTCAAGCCAAAACCGTGCCTGTATCACCAGCATACTCTACTACTACAGCAAGGTTTCCACCCGTAAGGACCCAAGCGATGGCTCATGGCGGTACACACATTACTTTCCGGGAAAAGGTGTACCGCACTTCAACAGCTGTACAGCACATGTGCCTTGCCGGTCACAGGAGACAAAGCGCGTGAGTGTGTTGAATCCGAAGCGGAATTATATGCAGCTCGCAAACGGCTGACAGCTGTCCAGTAACTGCTCATAAAAACATAGCACTGGCGTGGCATGCCGAAGGCCACAAGTGAGCAGAATGTGATGATGTTTTGACAGAAATTGTATACTACACGCTTAATACGGCAACTTCGTCCCCCTTCAGACAAACAGGTTGCGGGATAGGACTGCGGGATACACGTTACATGTCATTTTTGGCACTCTTCTAACAGGGTGACCCATAGCCATGGGATGGTCTTCCAGCATGGCTGCAGCAGGCCTCCAACAGCACTCGATTCCGTTTCGATATCGTCACATATGACCAACAAGGTTGCCGTCAGCTGCAAAACACGCAATTTCACCACGCGTGTCGTCCAATACAGCGGCACTGCTGAAAAGGCTCGCATGAGCAGCATGCAGTAGTGATTTTTGAATGGTCGCAGTGCGGTAGCATCTAAAGAAACACGGGCCAGAATGTCTGTAAGTTCAACTCGCAGAATATCATCCAGATTCAGACTCAAGGTCAGTGTTTCAGACTCAGGAAACTCCACCCGTAGGCTGCACCTCAGTGAAGCTGTTGCACTGCTGTGAGTGACTGGCGGCATCTCTGAGAGTGCATCCGTTGCAATCACTGTGGCACCCTGCCCTGCTGGAGACCAGTTTCAAGAGTGCCAGATCATCACGCTTCATTCATCCAAGGGCCTGGTAGGCCATAATGGATGGAACAGGAACACTGCTACTAGGACTGTGATCATCAGACCAGGCCTGTTGACATCTAACGTTGCTTGACAGCGATCTCCAAGATCACTGCGGTGACATTCAATGCCAGAAAACTTTTGCAGAAATGGCCCCGGCAACGTTGCAACCAATCGTTGTGGTGATTGACTACCTGGCAGTTGTCACCTTCGAATAGGACTGTAGCATCCCATGATGCATCAACCAAGCAGCGGCATCTCATCATGACATACTTTGTTCACACAAAAGCGACATTGGCCATCATACCCTTGCATGTATGCAGTTTGCTGCCATACTTGCGCAATATTGCTAATTAATGGTGTCTACATGGGATGCGCAAACATGCTATCACTGAATGTACACCCCCTGCCCCACGTGTAGCCACATGTAGCACTATACATACGCGTGCCCTCATGACGAAGATGTGCACACACTGACACACATACACACATGCAGCTATCCGCTTCTACTCCGTCTGAACTCAGCCACACCATCTGCTGGTGACTGCTGCTGCTGCTGGCTGCTGCCCCGGCCCCCCTTACTGCTAGAGCGGGGCTTCCTAGTGCTGCTGCCACTCTGCTGACCCCTGGGCGATAAACAGGTACCCGCTTCCACTGCTGCTGCTGCTGCCTCCACCACAGCACCAACAGCAGCAGTGGCTGCCACAGGTCCTGCTGCCCCTTGATCACCACCAGCTGCTGCCCCTTCACCTCCAAAAGACTTGGCCAGGGCATCAGCAGCAGCAGCAGCAGTGGCAGCATCAACACTAGTGTGCTGCTTCAGCAAGTCAACCTGCTGCTGGCCATCACTACCACCATCAGGACCATCAGCATCAGCTCCTGTCATCAGCTCTGAGCTCTGCTGCTGCTTGATTTGCCCTGCTGCTGCTGTTGCTGCTGCTGTTGCTGCTGCTGCTGCTGCTGCTGCTGCTGGAGCTTCTGCTGCTGCTCCACCTGCACTACCATCTCTTGATGATCTTCTGCTGCGGGGCCCTCCCACTGGGTGAAAGAAGCTGTCCTGCAGCTGAGCCTTCAGCATGGCCAGCTCCTTGGCAGTAGACCGGCCCTTCCTGTCACCTCGCTTGTGAGACTGCTGCTGCTCAGGATGAGACTCACCACCAGCAGCAGCCGCAGCAGCAGCTGGCACCTCACCACTACCTGCTGGTGGCAGCAGGCTGAGTTGATCAGCGGCACTGCCCTTAGCACCTGCTGCTGCTGCTGCTGAGATTTTCTCGGCTGCAGCAGCTGATGCAGCAGCAGCCTTGCCATCAGCTGCTGCTGCTGCTGCTGTGCCATCACTGGAAGGCCGTAAGCGCTTCCGACTGCCAGCAACTCTGGTGCCAGCAGCAGCCTGCTGCTGTGACTGCTGCTGCTGCTGCCCTGTAGATTTTGCCCCAGCTGCAGTCTGCTCACCAGTTGCTGTTTGACCCCCTTCTGCACAAACCGGCAAGGCACCAGCCACCTGAAGAGCATCAGCTGACTTAGAAGCCGACAGCTGCTGCTGCTGCTTCTGTTGATCCTTATGATTTCCAGCAGTACCAACACCTGCTGCTGTTTCTGCTGCTGCTGAGGTATCCACAGCAGCTGCTGCTCTACCCCCTGTTATGCCCTCTGCTAATATTGCTGCTGCAGCCGACTCGGGTGTGTTCCCCAATACTGTTGATGGAACAACAGCACTGCTGGCAACACCGCGCTTGCTGCTGGCTGCTGAGCCGCCTGTGCGCCGCCGCTTGGTTCCTGACACCACCTGAACAGCAGCTTCAGCCTCTGCAGCAGCAGCCCCACCACTACCAGCAGCAGCAGCAGCAGCCCGCTTCCTAGACCCTGAGAATACCACACCAGTAGGCCCTGCTTCTCTGGGAGAAACCACTGCTGCAACCTCTTGCGGCTGCTGCTGTTGCTGCTGGATGTCTGCTGGTTCATTTGTTGTTGCTGTGGCTGCTGCTGGCCGACTTCGTTTGCCGCCTGCAGCTGGCTGTCGAGGCGGCTTCCCAGGTTTGACAGCAGCAGCAGCAGCTTCCTCAGCAGCTGCAGCAGCAGCAGGTGTCATTTTCCTTGCACGTTTGTTAGGAACATCTGCATATCCAGCTGTTGCAGTAGGAGACTCCAGCACTGGCAAGGACTCCTGCTGTTGCTCAGTAATGACAGCAGGTACTGCTAATGGTGCTGCTGGTGCTACTTCACCTGCTTCTATCACAGCGTGTGCTGCTGCTGGTTCTGCTGTTGGTGCTGCTTCTGGCTCTGTAGCAGCTTCCTGATCCTGCGTGACTGCTTCTGGAGCTGCTGCTACTGCTGCTGCTGCTTCAGCTGCTGCAACCACAGCAGCAGTAGTAGCAGCAGGCTCTGCTGCTGGTTTAGCAGGAGGTGCTGGCGGCGGTGGTGGTGGTGCAGGTGCTTCTGCTGCTGCTGGTACTGCAGGTGCTGCAGCTTCTGCTGCTGCTTTTTCATTTTCTGCTTGTCCAGCAACGGCTCCAGCAAGCGCCTGCAGCATCCCCAGGGCATCCTGCAAGCCTGATGCTTCTGGCCCGGCAGCAGCAGTAGCAGCAGCAGCAGCAGCAGCAGCAGGATTCACTGGCTGCTGCTGCTGCTGCTGCTGCTGTGTCTTTGCTGCTTGCTGCTGAATATCATCCTGCACCGCTGCTGGCGCCGCTGCTGCCTCTTCAAACAGACCAGCATCAGCCGCCACATCGCTGCTGCTGCTGTTGAAACCAGCAACAGCAGCTGCCAGCTCAGCAGCCGTCTCATCAGGTACTGCTGCTGCTGCTGCTGCTGCTGCCCCTGCAGTGTCTGCTGCAAGAGGTGCCACTGCTGCTGCGACTGCTGCATGTTCCTGCTGCTCCACTGCCAGTGCTGCTAGTCCTGCTGCCGGATCATCCAGACGAGCGGCATGCACTTCTGCTGCAGCCCTGGCCAACTGCGACCACAAACATGAACAACGGCAACACCAACAACAACATCACCAGTCAGAAACATACACGTGTGCAACATGCAACAGCCCTCTTGGCAGGCACAGGAGCACACGAGCTGTGGTCAGAGGTGATGTTCGCAACAGGCAAGCCGCCCGCCCTGTGGTGTTCGCCTCACTGGCATTCCAACTTTGGTCCATCAGATAGCTGCACAGTCAGACATAACAGTAATCAAGCCCTTGACATCCACCCTCCCCTCATGTCTCTGGCCCCCAAAAGCACTTTTGAATGTGTAACACTTGCAACCACTTCTCCTGCTGGCAAGCGAGTGCCCCCCAGGACCCAATAACTTAATAAAAGCTGAAATAATGTTTTGAACTGAGCCCACCCACCTGTACTTTGACCCGCTCCCTGCGTTTGACCTGGTCAGCCAGCATGCGTAGTGTCTCCAGTTCATACCGCACACCCTGCAGCACCCAAATCTTCTGTTCCTTGAGTGCCAGGGCCTGGAGCACTGCAGCATCAATGTCAGGAAGCACTGCTGCTGGTGCTGGTGGTGGTGGTGGAGGTGGTTCTGGTGAAAAGTCATCCAGGTAGTCGTCAATTTTGAATGCTCCAGCAGGGGGTCGACCCCTCCGAGAGGCTTTAGGCGCCTCAGGTACAGGCATCATCTGAACACAGCAGCAGACATTCATCAACAGCTGTGGCGCTTCTAACACAGTCGCGCCTCCAATACAGCATACAACACACCATGCATGCAGCACGCTTCAGCTTTGTTGTTTGCATCTCAGAGCAATAGTGAAGCGAGGGTTACAAAGAAACTCGATTGCTCCTGATTACTACGTGCCAGTTCACCACGTAGCCTGTGTAAGGTTCTGAAGAAAGGGGCCTGATGGTCCACTCACCCCTTGCGCCAGCAGAGCAGCGCTTTCAGCTGCCTGCCTGTCCTTGGCCCTCTGAGCAGGCGAGTGAGCTGAGCAGTAGGCCTTATACAAGTAGCTGCCACCCCTGCCACCAGCACGGATGGCCAGGTACCAGCCACGAGCACGGCCACACAGGGGGTGGAAGGTGGTGCTGCAGTGACCATAGGAACACTTCAAAGTGACACCAGAGGGACGCCGGCAGACCTGGCAGTCAAACACCACATCACGTGACACAGCAGCAGCAGCAGCAGCAGCAACAACAACAGCAGAATCTCATGACTGACAAGCAGACAGCAATCACTTGCAAATCAACTGGTACAGACAGATGGAGATGACCTGCGAAGGCAGAACCAGCTCTATGCCGAGCTATGGGCCTCCTGGTGGAAGCCTACAGTTTGCACCTGCCCTGCACTACCCAGAGCCTGATCACCATTGATGGGATGACTGAGGCAACCCGCTCTGCCTCTCATCACAACAGACCCGGTATCATACACTGCACATGCACTGTATGTTCACTACTGCAAACACGCCACATAATGAGCAGTAGGTGAGCTGGCAACACCACCCCCGCATGCATACCGCTCCTCCACTCGACTCAAGCTCTACTCCACCCCTACCTGACACAGCTGCTCGTTTGGTGCTGCGAGCCGCGCCTCCAGGCCCTCCACCCCTGAAACAATCTCAGGCTGATTGACATCCAGCGGCATCTTGGTCTCTGGCTGCCAGAGTGCACAGACCACATGCACCCAGCGCTTGCTGCCGTCATTGAACTGCTTGAAGGCGCCGCAGTGCATGGGACACAGGGCACACGACACACTGCGGCCACCACCAGTCAGTCCAGCACCGCCACCACCAGCACCCAGCTGCCACCTGAGGTGGGAGGTTATCATGAGGGGCACAGAAACTCAAATTCCCAACAACATGAGGATTACATTTCTTTTCAAAAGCCACACATACAAGCATGATTAACCAACAGCACCATGCAAGGAGAAGTGGTTGATGATACTAAGCCAACTGACATGTCCTGCAGCATACACTGCTGTCTTCAGGAACCAGTTCCCTAGTCACCACACACATACACTGCTGCGTTGTTCAGGCACCAGCATCACCAGCCATCACCTCCCTACCTTGGTGGTCTGATGTCTGCCTGGCTGGCCCCCTGTCTCCTCAACTGATCCTCATACTGGGCACACGGCCAGCACAGCCACTCCCCCTCAGGGATGACGTCCACGCCGTAACACACCTGGTGCACCGCCACATCGCAGCGCTCACAGAAGATGATTTGGTTTGGCGGCTCACTGTGGCCCTCAGCACAGATGGAACACAGCGCATCATCATTGTCCCTGGAGATTACATTACACAAGTGGCAGCAGTGGATAGAAGCTTGCTGCATGTTGCAGCTACCACAGCAGCTGCTCGCTGGCACCTGATGGCATGGGTTGCTGCATGCGCTCCAGGCCGTGTGCAGTCCAACAGTGAGCGGAAACTGCGCAAGCTGCTGATATGAACTCCATCAGCAGCAGCAACATCCATAATGGGTGTTTGGCAGGTGACATTGTGAGATAGCCGTGGTAGAATACGCACAACAGGGTTTACGCAACAAAAACAGCAACACTGATTCATCCTGCCCTCACCTGCTTGAGAGTGTGTCCATAAGGGGTCCTCCATCCGCCCCCAACACCTCATCACTGACAGCCTGAGCAGCACCACCACCCCGTGAAGCAGCAGCACCACCACCACCAGCAGCAGCAGGTGACACACCCCGCTGGTCGCCCTCATCCTCAAAGTCATCAGACCCACCCGCCCAGTCACTGCCACGCAAGCCACTGCCCCCACAGCTGTTGTCACGGGCAGCACGAGCTGCACGTGCTGCGGTGTGACGCGGTGAGAGCAGCTGCATTGCTGCTGCCTCCTCCAGGGCTTGGCGGCGCTCCTGCTCACGCTTCTCTCGCTTGGCCGCCTTGCGCGCCTCACGCACAGCCTGCACATCCATAACATAATAACACTCGTGACAGATCAGCACAGTAATGCATGACGGACACTTTTGATACATCTCAGGACAGCAGTGTGTTCAGAGCAGAGCCCGACCAAGATGACAAACATCATGTTTGGATGGGGGCATCATACACAGCCTGCACCTGACCATAATAGCACCATTTGCAGTCATGACTTGCAAATGGCACCAGGTGCAGATGCATGTCAGTGCTTTTCATGAGGACAACATAGCTACAGCCTTTGACATGCAACAGTCTCCTCGTCGGTGTTCAGCAAGCTCCTGACCACAACGGCAAAGAAGCTTCTTTGCACACGATGCTGCAGAACCACCAAGCAATGGCAGCTCATCTGGCCCATTGCTGGCAGCTACTTCAGTATGCAAATGACCCTGGGGCCTCCGGGCAGGGGGTCTGTTTGATAAAATCAATCATCAAGCCACATACACCAGGCAACACACATATGTAGGGCCAAGAAACTAAAATCAACACCACATTTCCTCCCTCACCGTCATGTAAGAGATGATCTCCTCCTCCCAGCCAGCTTGCTCGGTATGAGTGGCCTGCTGATTGGGGACATCATCCAACGCAGCCTGAAGCACCACCCCCAGCCTGGCTCTGTTAATCGCCATCTGCTGCAGCAGCTCTCCCTGTAAAGTGAGCAGTTCTGCCAGCACCTCATCATCTGGTGCCAGGGCCAGCACCTCAGCGCTGCCGTCCAACACACCCCACTGCTGCTCCAAACTGCCCTCAGGTGGCGCTGCTGCAATCAGTGCTGCCACAGCTTGAGCAGCAGCACTGGCAGGAGCCTTTTCGTCTGCCTTCCCAGTGTCTGCTGCTGCTGCTGCAGCGCTGCCAGCAGCTGCTGCTGCTGCTTTGCTGCCTGCTGCGCCAGCCCCTGCTCCTTTGCCGCCCCTGCCAGCACCACCTGCTTTGCGTCCCCCCCGGCCCCGGGCCCCTCTCCCCTTGCCCCGCCCACCACCACTCTTGCCATTCTTCCCCAGAGAGCCTGCAGGGGCCACAGCCCCAGTGTCAGTATCTGCAGCCGTGTCATCATCCACTGCTGCATTGCTGCTGTCCGTGAGCCCCTTGGTGCTGTTGGCTGCTGCCTTCTTGCCACCTGCTGCTGCCTGTTTGCTGTTGTACCCTGCTGCTGTTGAACCTGCTGCTGCACTGCCGGCTGCTGCTGCCTCATCTGGTTCGTCCTCCCCCAACAAACTCTCCTGCAGACAGAATGGAACCAGATGTCATCATCCATACACGACATGCACCTCACGATCTTTATGGAGACATAGCAGCCATCATCTTATGCAGACACACGCAGTCGTCATCAGCAAAAGGAGATGATTGCAGTGAAGGATCATTGTCACTTGAGGTGATGTGCTGCTGACATCAGCCAACACACATCAGACCCTCCTGCCCAGTGGCTTGCTGACAGGTATACCGAGGCCTGTCATCTGGTGTCAAGAACAACTTCAAGCGGCGTCATACCTGTATGTCCCAGCCAGGGTCTGCGATGTGGGGTGGCAGGGGCCGCTGCAGCAGTGTCTTGATGTAGGGGTGCAGCTCCAAGCGAGCCTCCAGGCGCCGCCGAGCAACCTCAGCAGCACGCCTGCAGTCACGTCCCATTTGCATCAGCAGACACCAACAGGCCACAGGCAGCTGGCCATGCCCGTCATGGCAGGACATAATGACTCACAAACACATCCTCAGTACAAATAGTTACCATTGGTGACAGCAGGTACAGCAGGGGCCACTACTGGCACATCACAGCCAGCAGTTTCTATCTTTGCATGGTAACCTGAATAGCAAATGCCATGGACAATATTGCTGCTCAAACCAGACGTGAATCAGCGGCAGACAAAGCAGCCCAGCATTCTTTGATGTAGCTCATTAGGCAACTCTAGCTGGTGAATGCACCCACCTCTCGGCCCTTTTCTTAGCGTCTGCTTCCAGTAGTGCCAGATTTTCATCGTAGGGGTCAACAACAGTCACAACAGGAGCAGCAGCAGCAGGTGCTGGTGCTGCTGCAGTGTAGTGATTGGCGGCTGGCAGCTGCACCAACAGTGCAGCAGGTTGCTGCTGCTGACCAGCAGCAGCAGCACCAGCAGCTGCAGCATCCGCCGCAAAACAGTTTCCTGGTGCAGTTGTAGAGCCAGATGTCTTGCTGGTGGGATCAAGACCAGCATGGACAACGACAGACGTTGCAGCAGCAGCAGCATGAACAGCAGCTTCAGCTGGTGCTACTCCTGGTGGTGGCATCACTGCTGGATCTCCTGCTGCATTGGCAGCTGGAGCCTCTGTGCCATTGCCAGATGCCTGTGGCTGCTGCACTTCTGCCTGCTGCTGCTGTCCCTCCGCCGCCTGCTGCTGGTTCTGCTGCTGATCTTGTTCTTCCTGCCACTGTGGTGCACCTTGAGCCTTAGTGCCAGCTTCTGATGAAGCATTTGTATGAGCTGCTGTTGCTGCACCTGGTGTCTGCCCAGCTGCCTCTGCTGCTGCTGTTGGTGGGTCTGCTGCATCTGTAGTTGGGGCAGCTGCGGCTGCTGGTTCTGCTGCTGCTGCTTCTGGTGATGCTGCTTGTGTTGCTGCTGGCTCTGCTGCCACTGCCTGTGTTGCTGCTGGTTCTGTTGCTGCTGGGACTGGCGGCAGCCATGGTGCAGTGACAGGCCCCAGTCGGCCCTGGCCCACCCCAGGAGCAGCACACTGCTGCTGCAGCCAGGCTACCAGTGCACCCCTCTGCTGCTCAGTCAGCTGTGGCCCTCCTACTCCAGCACTCAGCAATGCCCAAGCATGAGCTGCAGCTGCCTCCTTATCCCTGTGCCTATGGTGCTTGGGAGGCTTCTGTGCACTGCTGAATAATTCATAGCCGCCTGCTGCTGCTGTTGTACCACCATAGCTGCTTCTGGCACCATATCCTCCTCCTCCGGCCTGCCCTTCATCATACTCGTCACCACTGGCTGCATGGCCTGTTGCTCTCTGTGTCCCAGTGGTATTCTGCGGCTGCAGCGCCTGCTCTATCAGCAGAGAAAGCCCATCTGGAGTGAAGGCAGGGCCGAGTGTTGCTGCCAGGTCGCTGGCATTCAGCTGCTGTAGCAACATGCTGACATTGGCCATCAGCAACAGGTCTGCTGCTGGAAGCTGCTCCAGCAGGCAGTAGGGGCTGGTGACAGGCGGCAGCGAAGGCCCTGCAGCTGCAACAGCTTGAGCGTCTCTGCTGTACTGCTCTACTGGGCTGCTCATGCCATCATATCTGCTGTAGCCGCTCTCTGATCTGCGCTGTGCTTTGGCTGACAAGCGACTGCTGCGTTTGCGCTGCAAGCAGCAGCAGGCAGTGAAGAAGACAGCGGTTTCAACACCTGACACAGGCAGGGTGCTGCTGGTGGAACCAGCAGTGCATTCCAGTGAGATGATGCATTGCGTGTGATTGTCAGCGGGCTAACAGCTGACTGCTACTGACCGATATACCCCAGGCTGAAGCAGGGAAGCTGCAAGTTTTTGGCATGTGACCAGAAGGTGGGCTGCAATGCTGCAGCATCTGAGAAGGCCTTGTTCAGCAGCAACAGCAGCCTGTGGGTGACGAAGATTAAGAGCTTTGCCCTACTGGCCCCAGCTCTGGAACCCACCTCTTGTCCATCATCTCCCTCATCACCAGCCACAGCAGCCGTTGCAGCGTACGCGACTGCCTTGGCTGCCTTGGCCGCTGTTGCTGATGGCGGGTGCAGGGGTGGCTGCGGCTGCTGTGCATCCTCTGCTGGCCGCCCTATCTGTGGCACCAGTAGTGCATCATCGTCCTGGGGGTCGCTGCAGAAGGATAGCAGATTCAGCACGTCCTGGCGTGTGACGCCCCTGAAGTACTCCTGCAGAATAAACGAAACACGACGAAGGTGGCTGGAGGTTACTGCAGAAGTCCGGCAGTATCATTCGTCCTCAAGTGACAGATGTGGTGCCACGCACCTCTACAAGAGTCCAATATGCTGAGTTCCCATTTGCTCCACCAATGCGTGCTCCAGGCAGTTGTACTTCCCCAGGTGTCTGCTCCTTTTTCTTCTGCTTCTGCTTGGGCTCCTTGTGCAGGACAGCTTGCTGCCTTTCAGTCACCAGCTGCTGTGCATCAGAGAACGTGGCTGGTGCAGGGGTTTCCGGAGCCGGTGGAAGATGCTCCAATAGCCCTTTGGCCCTATGGAACACATCCTTGCCAGCGTTCAATGCTTCGGCGAGAGTCGCAGGCTTAGCATTTGCCATCAGGTTAACAAAAGGCTTCAGAGAGCCTGCTACAAGGGGATCACGTATGCCATGGTGGTATCCCCTGATAGCATGGTTTATTCATGAATTGATTTGCGGGTGTAAGGCCCCGCTCTCAATGCGCACGCTTGCATCCTCTCGACAGAGGCCCCAGTGCTTCCCTGGTGGTCTTGCCTGCATATAACGAGATCAAACCATATGGAAATTCGGAATATTACAGCTGGGCCAACGCTCATGGCCTCTTGTCATACTCATTGCTTTAACCTGTTCGGACCTTGCTGCTCCGCGTGCTTTGTCCACATAAGATGCTATGAATGGTATCAAATACTGGGCTGTAGGTTGCTGAGGGGTTAAGAGGCTTCTCTCAATGATCTCGGGCACCATGAGGGCGTTCGGTTGCATCGTGTTGATCGCGCTCTTGGCAGCTGTAATCCCTCACGCATCTGCACAGAAGAATGTGCTGGTTCTAACTAGTTCTAGCAGCGTACAAAGCACGCACAGTCAGTTCTTCAATGAGTTGAAAGCAGCAAACTTCAATTTGCATTTCAAAAGCGTAAAGGATGGTGATCTTAAACTTAGAGAATTCGACACGTTTTTGTACGACTCCTTGATAATTTTTGCTCCTCAAGCCAGCAGTAAGTCCTGTATTACTGTCGGTTGTGCAGCTGATCGAGTTATCCAGCCTGACAGCAACCATATGGTGGCACATTGCAGAATTTGGGGGAGATATTGACAACAAAGCTATTCTGGACTTTGTTGATTCCGGCAAGAACCTGCTGCTGGCAGCCAGTTCCGATGCTTCAGACAACATTCGCAGCCTGGCTGTTGAATGCGGCGTAGAGTTGGATGACAAGGGCGCAACTGCATATGATCACTTCAGTTACCAAGCATCTGATGGTGCTGACGACCCAACAGTTGTGGCTACATCAGCTGTTGTGGACAGCAAGGCCATTTTTGGCAGCAACCCACCCAAGGTACCCATATTGTCTTGTGGTTGCGGTGTGATTTCTGTCAACTGGGCAGCAGCAGCTGCCAACGCAGTGCCTTGTCAATTGGTATTCTGCAGCTGCTCTTTCATTGGAGTCTTGTCAACTGGTACACAACATGTCACTACAGTCTAGGCAACTGCAGGTCTAGGGGTGTACAACCAACTACCATTGCGATGCTGCAGGCCCCTGTGCTGTTTCAAGGCGCAGCTGCCACAGTTCCTTCAAACAGCGAGCTGGTGAGCCAATCTAGTTGTTATTGCTCCTCACTTGAGTGCAGGCCTGGGCCAGCACTGTTGCTGGCACAGCTACTGTTCACATCAAATGACAGTACAGATTGAGAAATGACTATCCTGTAGTGATGCTTTGTGCACCATTGGCTGCACCAAGTCTGGCGAGTACAGAGTTTTTCGTGCACGAGGAGGTGTAGTACCCCATTGCATGAAGAGTAGCAGTCATCACCTGGTGCTTGTGCGGCCCACCATGGGAACAGCAGGTCCAGGCAATGCTGTGCATCGTCTGTTTGCCCAGAGATGTGACGGCTCACAGTCTATGGAAGCTTCACTGCATCATACTTCTAGTAGTTCAATCTGAGGGCTCCTTGCCTCCTGTCCTCCTGACGCCTCCTTGATTGAGTGCAGGTGATTGTTGCTCTGTCTGGGGAGGCCACCACTTATTCTGCTGAGCCCAACAAGGCAGCCCCTGAGCCACCAGCTCTGCCTGTGGGGGGAGGAGCAGCATTGGTCAGCCTGGTGCAGGTAGGGAGGAGGGGGGCACTTGGTGCCTAAGCTGGAAAGTTAATCAGCAGCACGAATCTGCAGCCACACATCCAGCGACAAGCAACTGATACGACTGTACGGTGACGAAGACAGCAGGTGTTGAATGTGGGCTGCGCTTGCAGGCGGCTGATGCAGGGAGAGGGCTGTAAAGGGACAGTATCAGCTCAACGATGCTGACATTGCCTGAACTCTGCTGTGTAAGTCATTACAGGTGCATGTTATGTGAATCTGACAGTGCCCTGCTGTTTTGCCTGCAGGCCCGCAACAATGCCCGTGTGCTGGTGTCTGGTTCAATGGAGCTGTTCAGCAATGCAGCCTTTGACGCCGCGGTCAAGGTTGCAGCTACCGGCAAGAGGTGAATGGACAGGCTCAGGCTGGCGCCAGCCACTCAAGTCAGGATGGCCACTGGCAGCTTGCATGTTGATGTAGCAGTGTGCTGGTGTCCATGTATTGCTGTGCAAAGGACGGTGTAAGCGATAGAGCCATGCAATATCAGAGCTGGCAAATGAACTGACATGCAGCAGGAGGATGTCTTGAGTGCGACAGATACCTGAAACTGACCACAGCAATGCCTGCTATCTTTGCTGCTGTAGCTATCCCAAGTCGGGCAACAAGGACTTTGCTGCTGCTGTAGCCCTGTGGACGCTGGGTGACCAGGCTGTGCTGTCAGTTGGGCCCCTGCAACACCACTTGGTGTCAAGTCCTGAGACAACACCAACGCTGTACAGGGTAAATGATGAGGTGGAGGTGGCTTTAGATGTGCAGCTTATTGAGGGAGGCAAAAAGACACCATACAAGTGAGCAACAACAAGATGGAAGCATATGTGCCAGTACCAGAACATTGCGTTAAGTGTCTGGCCTCATTTGCGGAGCATGACCTGCTGTTTCAACTGGTATATGAAGATTGTGCAGGTGCTTGGCTTTGTAGCAGCGACAATGTATACGGGAAGTTCAACCATACTGGCCAACCTTGTCTTGCAGTCAAAGTGAACTTCCATGCGCTCTTGGTTCTATACAAACAGTGTCCATTGCACTGTTGACTACTGCTGCTGTGGCCTGCCTGTTTTCCTTCACGCAGGGCTGATGACCTGCAGATCTCGTTTGTGATGTTGGACCCATACGTACGTCAGCCCATGACACATGATGGCAATGGCCGCTTCTCCCTGCAGTTCAAGGTGCCAGATGTGTATGGTGTGTTCAAGTACGTAATTGACTACAAGCACTTGGGCTACAGCTACATACACCTGCAGCAGGTGGTGCCCGTGCGGCCGTTCAAGCATGATGAGTATGAGAGGTTCTTGCTGCCTGCATACCCATACTATGCTAGTGTGTTGTCTACCATGGTCGCTTTCTTTTTACTGGGCTTTGTATACTTGTACAGCAAGTAGACTCAGGGCTGTAGGTCTGCTGCCGGGCCTTTGCTGATTCACCTCAGAAGTTGCTTGTGCACTTTGCTTGTCGTTTGAGCACTGCAAACAATGTAGTCAGAAGGTTGTCAGTGCAAGAGATCAAGCCCATCAGTAATATACACTGCTTACCAAGCAAGTGCGTGCTCGGATCTAGCAGACCGATAGTCACTGCAGTCTCTTTATGCTGATCAATCACGACAACGTTTATGTCCATCATGGACATCTAGTAGATGCCTGAAGTTTTTCCTACTAAGAATGATCCTCAGTGCGTATGGAAGGCTTGCCGCAGAGGAAGCCTACCTGAAGTTGTAACTTCCAACTCACTACCGACTCGTGGTACACCACCCAATGGGCCACCGTGACCATGCTTGGAGAAGTGTGTAGATATAGACTTGGGCGCATTGAGTACACTGTGATGGTCCAAGAACACACGTAGCTGGCCTGGATGGATCCACTGATTGCTGGAACCGATGCCATCCCAGGCTGGGAACTGCGGTGTGTCCCGCAGGGTGGCACTGTCGCTGCAACACGTGATACGAGGCATTCTAAAGTGCAACTTCAGTGTTTGCATGTTTGTTCATGGTGGCTAGTCTTAGGCGCCCGGCGGTTTGATTTGTCTTAGATAGTTCGAAACCCTCGTTGCTGTCAACACCCTCAGCAATGCGGCACACGACAACGTTGGAGTAAGCACAGCATTGCACTGCTCTATCAAGTGTTGCGAGGCTGGCGTGCGTCCGTTGCCACAATATGCCAGCCCATGTGCACACCCTTGGCCTGAGCTCGCTCATTCGCTGTCCTGATGTCGCTCGAAGTGTGCTCAATCTTGTGTCTACAAGGGACGTGCTCGCATGCGAGCGAGTCTGCCGAGATCTTTTTGACCTGCGGGCACTTTGCGAGACTGTGTCGACGAACCTGCATGATAGCTGCCAACTGTCCTGGATCATCAATAACATCGACCGTATCGTGTCTTTGAGCGTGTCAGACGACTGCAAGGACCACTGCATGCTTGATGCCAACCACGTCAAGCAGGTACCAACTGCACAGAAACGCACAATACCAGAGCTGCTTGCAAAGGCCTCAACAGCTGAATACTGTCCTTTTGGTGCAGCTTCTGCACGTCTTGGGGAGCGCAACGAGTGCAGAGAGCTTGACCATGCACAAGTGTCAGAGGTGAGGGCTCTGGCACTGCAGCATAGGAGGGATTTCTTGCAGGTTGTCCTGTGGGTGACAACAGAGGGTGCATGCTGGCATTCTGGATTTTACAGCTGACATTCAGTGTATAGGATGTGGCTTTTGTGCAGCTGCTGACCATTGTGGTGTCTGCTGTGCATTTGCCGTCCCATGCCTGAGTAGTGGTACTGCTGTATACCTGTGTCCAACACAGTACTGTTCAGGAGGCCTACACGATCACGGTGTGAATGTTGCACGATCATCACATCATCATGCCGTTATCTGCTGCTGCAGCATCCACAGTTTGCCAGACAACCTATGTCAACTGCACAATCTAAAGCAGTTGACCATCAACTATTGTCAGAAGCTGTCAGCAATCCCAGATGCCATCGGACAGCTGCAGGGCCTACAGCAGTTGATCATCAGCAGCTGCAGGAGGTTAGATACTTTGCCAGAATCAGTTGGAGAACTCAAATCCCTGAAGCAGCTAACCATCAAAGGTGAGCTGGCTGACATCTCATTTCAACTGTGGCAAGCTCCATGTCCGTGCCCTGCTGTTCCAGCAGACTTGAGCATGGTGCAGTGAGGGGTTGCAGCAGCTGGTGAGTGCTGGAGTTGGTCAGAAACACGCCCATTTCAACTGTGCTTCCTGCTTCTCTGGTGCCACGTCTGTCATGCTGCAGAGTGTTGGCGCTTGGAGCAGCTGCCCGACAGCTTAGGCGGTCTCAGTGCCCTTGAGTCCCTGACCATCAGCGGCTGCAGGAGTCTGAAGACCCTCCCCAACTCCCTTGGCAACCTGTCCACACTGCAACAGCTCACCCTGTGCCTCTGTTACCTGATGGAAGCACTGCCCTGCAGTATAGGGCAGCTGCAGGCGCTACAGCTGCTGAGGATCCACTACCTCTGCAGCTTGCAGTGCTTGCCGGAAGAGATGAGCCAGTTGACAGCCCTGCAACATCTGAGCATCCTCGGTTGTCCTGATGTGCCTTGGTTGCCTATGGGCCTGCTGCAGCTGCCAAATTTGAAGCAAAAGACCATTGTGCTGAACACATAGATGGAAACATTTCTTAAGATCCTGGGTCAGCTAACAAAGAATGTTTCCATCTATGTGTTCGGGCACCTAGCTGTTGTTCCCTGCCTTGCTCATCCCTGCATCTGATCTGAGAGCATGCTCATCATCGGTCACCTTTGAAGAAGTTGTGTTGTGGTAGGAGGTTTGTTGAACTGGGTTGCAGGTCTGAGAAGTGAGCTGTCGTGTTGGCTTGCTTGGTGGTCTAAGAGCCGTGCGGCCGGTGGGGTTCGTTTGTCTGCTTGGTGGTGAAGGTCCATACGATCAGTTTGTTTATGGTGCTGTCAGTAAGTTGGGCTGACATGACAAAGTTTTTGTGGTTTAGGCCCACACAAAGACAATACAGCTTAGCGCTGCAGATTGTATGCCCAGCTAATGCACGCATGTGCTGCTCTACTAACAAGCAGGTGTGCCTTGCCGCCGCGGCTTGAAGTCTACCAGCAGCGGCCGAGGGTCTGTCATTGTACAATAGTCCGTTCACCAGCTGCATACAGTGCCTTGGCATGTATGCTTTCAGGGGGGGCTGGAGCTGGAGGAGTCCTCTTCCAGGAACAGTCCCCCCAGGAGGCTCCTGTGCTCATATGCTATATCTGTCACAGCCAAATACATCATGTGTATCCTGTCTCCACAAACCCTCCAGTATGTTGTGCAGAGGCCTGCCATCAGCTCAAGTGTGTTGTGTGCATCTGGGTCATGTTCTGTGCTGCAACAGCACAATCAGTTTTCTGTTGTGGCTGTGTTCCTGGCTGGCTGGTGTGTGGTGGTCTGTGCCACAGCCATCACCAGCACGCAGTTGGTGTTTGAGCTTGTGCTGTGTTACGGCGCATCTTGTGTGCCTGTACTTTTTGCGAAGGGTCTACCACATGTGCCGGATCCACTATTGGCTGAGCCTGTAGTTCTACACGTTGTGTTGCTCAAATCACCCATGGCATGCCTGTAGCTGAGCTTGCTAGTGCCAAGGCTTTATTAAGTACAATTGTAATGTGCTCTGCTGCTGTGGTGGTGGTCAGGTAGGGTGGCAGGCATCATGCCTTGAGCAATAAAAACTTGTGCTACTATCCTGGCAGATGCATTGTTACACCGTTGTGGCTTGTCAGCTGTGTGTCATGTTTTGTTGCTTAGAAGCCTGTTATTGTATCCTTGTAGCACTTGCATGCTTCATGGCTGTGATTATCAGCAACTGCTCTGATCACAGCTCATGAGCATAATGTTGCATCTCAGCAAGCTCGGCGGCCTTGCATTTGATGTTCAGTTCGTTTTGACTGTACAGCCAACATGTTTCCATGCATGCAGCTACCTGTATTATTTTGTGTTGTTTTTGGATGTGTAGCTACTTAGCAGGGGGTGTGGTTCAGGCTCTATGCAGGTTCCTTGCTTACTAAGAAAAACACCAGTAGTACTGTTTGTAGTGCCGGCCTGTACTACCGCCGTCAAGCTCTCAGTAACAGGTCAAGTCAGGATGCTTCAGGACCAGTTGCCATTTCCGGTAGGGCACAGTGCTCACTGAGGACGGTCACTTTGCTACTGGCGTGTCACCACACCAACTGGCACAGCGCTGGCTTTGTGTGGAAACTCACAAGCATGGCATCGTGATTCCTGGATGGTGGCCATATCAGTTCAGTTGCCAGCTCTTTCAATGTTGCATGGCTCTATCTCTCTTACTTGTTGTAGCTTGTGCAAAGCGCTACTTCTAGAAGCAGATCTGCTGTCAAAGTTTGTTCTGCCTAGCACTGGGAGACATCGTGTCTGTAGAGGCTCTACCGCTTCTAGTCTTGGTAAACATGTTCTGGCTCACTCACTGCCCTACTACTATGCTTCATAGCCCACGAGCTGGTTATGCTTGTTTGATGTGGTGTTCTTGTGAGCTTGTTGTACCGCTTAATGTAAGAGCCACCTGCTGCTGCTCGTGCTTGCAGCCTTTGCGCCATGCAGGATGTTGCGTCTGTCGTTTTGTGTCTTTCAAGAATGATTCTTTGTCAGGATCCGGATTTGCCATCCACAGTGTCCAGCCAGCTGGCTCTACAGTAGGCCACTCAGTACTTGGATCGTATGTTGCACGCAGCTATCCGGAACGTTCAACTGATTTACGTGCAGTGTATCTTGCTTGACAGACGTTCAAGGCTGTTCTTTAAGTGCTGTACGCGACGTTGGCCATCTGTACTATCAGCCTGTTGGCAGCAGCATCTGCCTCGGGTGACTTGCCCAAGTGATGCATCTACAAAGTAGGGATGCACTACTATGATGACATTGTAGGGATGGGTGTATCTCCTGTTACGAATTCCCATGACGCAGAGCATCGCAATTTACGGTGCTTAGACTCCAAGCACAAGTGGACATGACCACGTGACGATGGCTTCGCCTGTGTCAGCGCAGCCCGCGCTTCGCAGCACTATATATTTTGCTGTACTATGTACGCCTCCCACAAGCTACAGCTCAGGCAAAAGATAACCGATCTCGGTGCAAGGTTTCGTTGCTATCCTTGACCAACTTTGGACCGACACGCACATCGCGTTCTGATCTGAACAAAGTGTCATGAGTTCAATTGCAAAAAACAACACTATGGCTATTCTGCTGCTGCTGAGTGTGGCAATGTCTTTATCTGAGACAGCAGCTGGCAGTACCAGATCATTGCTGCAGACTTCTACCAAGTCTGCTAGGGCCGCCTTTCAGGTGAATAACCTCCATCTGCTGTGTACGTGGATATAATAATGAAGCTATGGTAGTATCATCGTGCCTACCTAATTCCCTTACACGTCTCTAGCCCACTGATGATGGCAGCTTTCTAATGTGTTTCTGATTTTTCAAGCATAAAGTAGCATACGCAAGGATCGTTCACGCAGTGTATTGCCAATACTCTGAAGTTGTTTAGAATGAACCGGCAGTCACTCAATGAAGTCATGCCATGCTATGAGGCTCATCAGGTAATATTTGCTATGAGGCTCATCAGGTGATATTTGCTGCTGCTGCTGCTGCTGCTGCTGCTGCTGCTGCTGCTGCCGCTGCTGCTTGAGTCAGGTGAAGGACAACCGCCTGTCTCCCAACAACACTGCCCTCCTGCTGCTGGACCACCAGACTGGACTGTTTGAACTCGTCAAGGACTACAGCCCAGGTGAACTAGGACATCTTGCACAAAGGGGGTGTTGCATGCGTTAGTGAGGGCCAGTACAACCAGGGTTCTTTCAGATCCACTGTAGCAGATCTCCTGCAGAAGCAGTGCTAAGCTCAAACTTGCCAGGCATAGCCACTGGTCCTAACTGCCAACAGCCTCCCTGGCAGCGTCGCAGATGTTTGAACATGCCATGTACCAGCTTATTGGGCTCTAGAGAAATGCAGCCTGCACGTACCGCACACCATCAGAAAGCGTCAGCAGTATCACACTAATTAAGCCATTGAACGGGACATCCAATGGCTGGAGTTGAACCTCTCCGCCATATTGGCAACTGCATTATCAGTCCATCACTCTTGCAGACTCGTTTGTGACAAGAGTTTAAATGATAACTGATGTCAACTGATCCGTTGCTGGTGCCGCAGTTGAGTTTCGCAACAACGTGCTCGCCCTGGCGGCTACTGCCAAGCTGTACGGCATGCCAACCATCCTCACCACCAGCCTGGACCAGGGACCCAATGGCCCCCTGCTGCCTGAGATCAGGAACATGTTCCCTGATGCTCCCCTGATCAAGAGGCCGGGAGAAATCAATGCCTGGGACAACGGAGACTTTGTGAAAGCAGTCAAGGTCAGCTCACATTGTGGACAACAAAATCATCATCATGCTCACATGCAGACTCATCACAATTGACCATCAATTGAAAGTCTAACACTGCTGCCAGCAGTGCTGATAAACTTCGTACAGTACAATGGGTTTAAATTGGTGCTGAGGGCATCAATGGCTCCCCAAGCTTGAGCCAGGCTATGACCGGGCCTTTGGCTTCAACCAGCACTAGTGAAGAAGTGCCACTGCTGATGATTACATGCCCAACATGGCCACTTCAGTTGAGAACCCTTTGGGTTTTTTTCAGCATCACAAATGAGGATGCCAACTCGGATGCTGCTTGATGACAGCCAACAGCCATGGTGCCATGTGCTGACCTTTGCGGTCACAGGCTGCAGTGAAGATACCAGGAGTGGTGATCAGATTATCTGATCCTCAGATGTGTCTGCCACCAATCATGCCATGCGGCATAAGGCGCGGTCATAGTATGACCTCCAACCCCTTGCTGCTGCTGCTGCTGCTGCTGTTGGTAATGCACTGCAGGCCACAGGTGCCAAGAAGCTGCTGATTGCCGGCATTGTAACAGATGTCTGCGTGACATTCCCTGTCTTGTCCACACTGGCTGAGGGGTACGAGGTCTATGTGGTGGTGGATGCATCAGGTGGGACAGGTGGTGGGCAGGAATGACTGGCTGCCGCTGTGTCTGGCAAGACTGCTGAGCTGCTGTTCAGCAGTGCAATGGCCCAGAACCTATGAGCGTGTGCCCACATGATGGTCTCTGGTCTTAGTGAAAGAGCCTGAAAGCTTTGTCAGTGCTCATGAATGTTCACATCAGGGCTCTGAGCCGCCAGCCCATGAGGTCAGCTTGGCAGTACCTTGTGCGCTCAGCCTGAGCTTCACTACAAGTTGAAGCCGCTTCAACATGGCATTGGTGTGGGGTGTGCTACTGCAAGAAGGGATACTGTTGCCCTTCTTTCCCTGGAACAAGGCACAGCTAATAAACTGCTACCCCTAGGCTGTATCAGTGATGCCATGGCGTTATGGTACTTTGGAGGTACCAGAATCAGACTGCCATGCTGCTGTGCTGTCCACCATGCAAAGCCTTTGGGCCAGTCAATTCTGCTTCTGCTGCTGCTGTTGTCATTGCTGCTGGGCGCCTGTCCGTGCTGCAGGTACTTTCAATGAGGCAGTCCGTGATGCCGCCTTGACCCGTGCCTCTGATGCCGGTGCAGTGCTCATTAACTGGTTTGCAGTGGCCTGTGAGCTGCAGAAGGACTGGAGGAGGCCACCAGGTGCCGGCCAGGGCCTGGCTGACCTGCTGTCCACATACCTGCCTGAGTATGGCAACCTGATCAACAGTCACATGGTGGCAAGCAGCGGGGGCAACACATCAGCTGCAAAGGCTGCACCCGCAATTGCCAGCGGCCGTTAGACTGGCCGGGCCCTGATCATGTTTCAATATTGCCAATGCTAGGCTAGCGGTTGTGTGGCTGTGTGTGGCATTACCTTACGACAGACGCATTGATAAGACTGACTGGTCACTTTGAGTGAGAATGTTGCCTAGGAGGACCCTGTCCTGGTCCACTGGATGCTTGAATATAATCCATGGATGGGATTGAGCATATTATTGCCAATAACATGATGTATGACGTATCAGGAATTTCTGAGAGGCTTGGACAGGTCTGTGGGATTATCCTTTACTACCATTGCAGTGACTGGCCTCAGGCATGTTGCCAAGGCCGGGCTGGCATTACAGGTGGAACCCGGTATTTGTATGATACAAATAGTCTTTCCAAGATGCGACATCCAATGCATGGAGTCTTGTGTGTATATACATGCAGCTTGAAAGGGCTTGCAGCAAACTTTGCTTCAGTATAGGCTATATTGGCCACTCTCAGAGTCGGAAACTGTCACTGGGGGTCAGCCTGGACTGGAATGATTCCAGCCTGGCACAAGTTGTGCATTATTTTGCATTAGTTGTTCACTCAATGAATATGATTATCAGACGCTTATGTGCATGCTGTTGGAACAGTTGGACACAGCCGATTGGCTTCACACACATGCTGCGCTGGCAGTATTTTGGAAATTCAAGTATGGTATGCCATCATGGCAAATGCCAGGACCTTCCAACTCAATTGCATCAGGTTGGAATGATTCAAGTGCTTGCGGTCCTTCTACAGCTTGTAATACAGCTTAGTAAGCAGGGGCAACACTGTTGTGACGGTCACTCATTTAAGGCTTAATGGACTTCTCCAAGAAGTCCTGTTGGTGTTGCTGATCTGACCACGGTAACAAATCAATCAAGAAGGGATTTGGTTTATTCTGGTTTAAACCAAACGTTTGTTCAACTCGTGAGGCTCAAGCACTGCAGCAGTAACTCACATGAGACTTTTGTATGTAGACTTCACATCATGTGTGGCTGGCAGCCAGATATGTCACATATGTGAGCGGCTCAGTGCACAGGTGCCACTGGGCCAAGTTGCTCCAGCCTGGGTCAATGTGTATCAATGGCGCTTGCCAAGCAGTGCCTACTCATGATCAGTAGGTGCACGGTTTATCTGTGCTGCACTTGCATGATGCAGCCTGCTGCAGGCTTCGCAGCCTGCCAACAGTGTTGCCGTACTATGAAGGTTCAGTCATGTGTGTCTGTCTCAGTGGGCAACTGATCAATGGGAGGGCCCTCTTTAACTTAAAGATCTGAGACCAATGAGTCTTTAAAGCCGTCAAGTGGTGCCTCAAGATACTATCTTGGCGTGATATCTCACTGTCTACCTTACTATGATATCGGTTATGATGATGGAGTTGTGGAATTGACCGGCGGGGTTTGGGGCCCCAACCACCCCCGCCGGGATCATCCACAGTGGTGTCTGCCGCAGACTTGAAGCCTCAAGGCAGCTAGCTAGCTGCCAGCCCCAGCGAGCACCGGGAGCCTCCGCAGGGCAATGCAAAGTTGAAGTTTGAATTGTAAAAACCCTCTACACCTCCAGGAACCTCCCTCGGCCAAAGTTTGCCAAGGACTGATCCGGCTGCCAGCCGACTTGTCCACCAGCTGCCTGCAGGCTGGAGGCGGCCATCAGCTGATGGCCTGCAGGCCATGCAATGAGTGACTCACATCATCAGATGACGCAGTTCGCAGTGTGCACGGTCTGCATCTGATCATGAGGATCATTGTCACTTGCTGTCATGACAGTGTGACCACAGTCTGAAAAAAAATTGTTTCCACGATGCCGGGTCCACGTACGTGCGTGCTGAGGAAGGAACGCGGCCATATGCCTGTGACCCAAGTCATGAAAACGGATTCTTATTCTGGGTCCCGGCAGGTGAGAACCTGTAAATAAAATATCAATGACTCCAAAGTCCCCGCAGTGGTGCAATGCAGGCACATGATGCATGGTACATCCCTGACCAGCTGAGGTGAACCTCCAGCATGCAGTGCAACTGAGCTGCATGAAAGCTCTTTAAATCGTGTTCAACCAACTGGCCGGTGACGCTAGGCTTGCTTCTTCAACATCAGACCTGGCAGCTAACTCTTCTTCAGTGCCTCAAATCGCTTCTGCAGCTCATCATACTCGCTGCGAGTGCTGCTGCTGCCAACACTCACGCCACCACTGTGAGGTACACCAGGCAAACCCAAATCACCATCAGAGGCACCATCACCAGCTGCTGCTGCTGTTGCTGCTGCTGGGTCGCCAGCTGCAACAGGAGGAGCACCAGGCGGGGCTGCTGCAACACCATTGTCATCTCCAGGAGCAGCAGCAGCAGCAGTTGGCTTTGCTGGTGGACCCTGAGCAGTGTCATATGCACGCTGTATCTCCTCTGAACTTGGAATCCTGTAACCCCCAGGCCTGCCTGCTGCAGCCGCTGTCCCATCTGTGCCAACACTAGCAGCACCAGCACCAGCAGGTGGTCCAGGCAGTGGGTGCATTTGTAAGGGAGTGCCAGCTGGTGGTTTTGCTGCTGCTGCTGCTGCTGCTGGTGGCGGTGTCATATGTGTTCCACTGTTTGTGACTCCAGTCAGCCAGCCTTCAGCTGGAGGACCTGCTGACTGACCTGCCAAGGCAACAACCACAGCGACACAACATTGCACAAGTCTGAATATCTCAGGCTGGTGCAGCTGACTGCAGCTCCAGGCCCAAGGGCCTCAAGGTGAAAGGCTGACATCATGATCATGAGAATGGGGCAGCTGGACAAACCGGATTGATGTCAACAACCACAACAGAGGTATCCCCCACAACAGCTGCACTGCATATCTTCTGGCACTCCAATCAGTCACTCATGCCTTATGACGCTTCTCCACACCCACAGAAACAAATTAGGTGTCTCAGCGAGTCAAGGACAAACACAATACAACTGTCATGCCTGCTCCCCCATTCTAACACCACTAGCAGTTGATCAGTCCTGCTCACCTGATATCAACATGCCTCCACTGCCACTGCCGCTGCCACCACCACTGCCATCCCCAGCACCACCCTTAGGTGGAGGTGGCCCACTGCTGCTGGCACCTGCCAGCCTTGCTGCTGCCTCAGCTGCTGTCTTTGCTTGCATTGCTGCTGCCACTGCTGCTGCTGCCGCTGCCGCCACATCAGCATAACCACCAGCACCCACTGCTGCTCCTGGCTGTTGCTGATGAGGCATCTGTGACTGTTGCTGCTGCTGCTGCTGCTGATATAGCACACTACTGCCTGGTATGGGTCCTGCTGCTGCTGCTGCTGGTGGTGGGTGCAGCGCCATCATCATTGGGTCAGCATCACCCAGCAAGTCTCGCCGTGCTCTGTCCATATCCCACTCAACACCAAACTCCTGCAGCAGCATAAACAACAACACACCTACACTTCCGCAGCAGGACCAGGACATGTTTCTACAACACAACTGATCCACTGCTCACATCTTGCACATGACACATGAGCCTCATAAGCCTGTCCATTCCATTTGCTGCTTCACAACACAGCTGGTGCAGCTGTTCACAAGAGAGGCCTGCAAATCATGTCCAGCTGGTGCATTTGTAAAGGGCAGTAGCTGTCAGGTCTCACGCCTCATCATGAGATGATCCCTCTTCCACTTCCACTCCCTCTGCCCCCACTCACCCCACCCCAACACAGACACATACACACATCTACATCCTAAGCCCCACACCTCTCCACAACACACCTGTGCTATCTCACTGAGTGTTTCTAGTTTGAGTGCTGGTTCAGGTGGCTCAATTGTGAGGCAGTGCCTCAGGTTGTCATTCACCATCCAGCGGCTGCAGCTCACATCAGAGCACGCCTCAGCCACATACTCCTGAAGCAGGGGGGCAACGACCAGCAGCAGCAGCAGCAGAATTATCTTGCTGAGCAGCGCGTTGATGGCAACAGAGCTGACTGAATGCGTAACGGTACTTGTCCTGCTCTCAGATATGAGTGACTGAGGCAGCCCAGAAGACAATGCCCTTGCACAGTACCCCTGCAATACACAGTGGATCTGCAGGTACAGCAGGTGATCTGACACATTTGATCTGGCTCTGTCACATCCTTGCTTATCAGGCTGCTGCTGTGTCAAACAGATACAGGGCAATGACCCATGCGTCAAAAACACGCCAAGGCAACTGCTGCTGGTGCTACTTGCTGTGTTGCAGGAGCTACCCACCTTTCCATACTTCTGCATGAACATCTTGTGGAGTGTTGTCAGCTCTGGCAGGTCGGGAACACGGCTTGAGGCGTACAACACACTCGACAATGCCTGCGCGTGTCAAGAGATGGAGACAGCATACATTACAGCCACAGCAGGGCAACAACGTTCATTGGAATCACAACAATGGAAGCATCTGTTTTATCCACAGGAAGGTAACAGCTGCAAGGCATGCAGGGTGGGTCGGGGAGGATACTAAGAGGGACTGGACATACTTATCAGAACACCTGCGTAGAGTATGTCTCACAAGCTGAGGCTCAACAATCAGTAGCTGGCAGGCTGAAGGCTAACACCTGTGAGCGATGGAAGTCTGTCGACACTGCTGCTGCTGCTGTCACTCAACCCACCTCCACCATGTCTCTTGGTATCTCCTTGCTTGTTGCCACCAGTGACGACCTGACTGCCAGCAACTCCAGATACAACTCCAAGATCTCATAAGCTGCGACCAATGTTGAATCAAATCACAACAGCAGATTCAGCAGCACAAAGCAGCATTGCAAGTAACTAGCACTGCTGCATTATCAACATGACATCTGCGTTAAACACACTTCCACATGATTCTGCTGCTCTTGACTGCTAGATGACTTTGCTCTCTGCCTTTGCACATGTAAATTCAGGCCTGAGGGCATCTTGCGATGTTCTGAACAGCAGCAGCTTCAACAGCATCCACGGCAAGAATCACACATTATACAGGTGCCTGCATTGTTGCACAGCAGTTGTGCACCTGTTAGTGTGAGCTGCTCTCTGATGACTGCTTCAACGCGTATACGTGCGTAGTCCTGCTTGCCTGCTCGCAGCAGCTCAGCAATGTCCTTGCGGTACATCTTCATCTGCAGGACAACGCCAAGGGCACAGTCGCTGTCAGGCAGCCAACACGGCACAGGACTTTCACCTTGGCACAGCTCTGTGACTTGAACTTGAGCTACGCTATACCAACGAACAAGTGCATGAACATAATGCCTTTGAAGCTGCAGCCTGTTCACCCATAGGGGTTGGAGCCCTGTGCCGGTTGTTGGCCCAATACATTGGCAGTGCTCAGGACAGGACACACTGACAGCTACAGAGCTCCCGAGCTGCATTGACGACACGGACGCAAAATTAAGATGGTTGTATGCTGAGCTTGACTGCCGAGCAGGTGTGTATGTTGCAGGCAATGAGTCCATGCGAGCAGCTCCTGGTGCTAATGCTGCAGGTCACAACGGTTGAAGACGCCCAGGAGCTACTGGTGCCACCGTGCTAAGAGCTTGCAGCCCATAGCATCACAAAGAGCGAAGGAGAGTGTGACGCGCGATGGTGATCATGCATAAACTCCCAATTCCTACCTGCATGTTCCGTTTGTTCTTTAGCAGCTTGATCCTCCCTAGACATAGCCGACATGTCGTTTCACTGCATCATGCAAACAAATTCTGGGTTGGTGCTGCTCCGTGCAGCACCAGAAGCACCGTGTAGGTGGCAAGTGCATCCCGTGCAGTGACCAACTTTAGTCAACCGCGTACCACTTGGCCGAATTGAATTTCAATGACCCAAGCATCCTGTTGTAAACGTACAAAAGCCACGAAACCAGTCGTTTTCGAGCTGTTGAGGTTTGCAGCAGTACAAAATGAATAGAGACCCCTTTTGCAAGCACGGCAGGACACACTACAACCTAGCGATCATGCATTGCAGCATCTGCTACTACGATGGGAATTCCTTACCGCCCCCTGGCAAATGCGGAAGGGTGCCGGAGCTTGCCAGGCACCACCCTTGACTATCCAACTGCCGTAACAGCTGTTCAACAGTGAACTTCACAATCGCTGCCAGGTACTGGGCCGGTTAGACCTGTCTTAAACTGCTTTGCAACTCTACAGATTTGATTAGTCTATGCGGCTGCTGGAGGTGTGCAGCCAACATTGGCGTCCATCAACTGCCCCTTCTTTCCTGCTGATTGATCCAGTCCTGCCCCCACATCAGGTCGTGCCTGTTGTTGCTGGCCAGGTACTCCTTGATGCCTAAACTCACACACGACAGCATGCAGCATCAAGAGACAGCGGAACTCCCCCCTGTGATACGTGTGTGCTCCTAAAGCCAGCCCATCTACAACTCTACTGATCATAAGTTGTAAACACTGCCAGGCCAGTGGTCTGATATCTACTCACTGCCCAGACATGCAGTCTCACAGCTAAGCACAGAGCGGCCCTCAAGGTCCCACCAAAGGACTTCTGTCAGGGGCCAAACAGTCACTTGGTGTGCTGCTGTTATGTTGTCACACAACAACTGCTGTAACAATGTGATACAGGTATAACATAGAGCATAATCACCTTGTTGTCCCATGACTCTCCTCCTGTGCAGGTATAAGTGCGGGAAATTGGACTTGATGACTGACTCAAAGTGCACCTGGTGCATGTCAACCTGAACAGCAGTTCAACATGAAAACAACTTCATCACACTTCTGCCGTGTGACCGGCACACAACTGCACTAGCGACAACTGCAAGGAGTGCAAAGTAGGGGCTTGATGCTGAATAAATAAACACAGATGAGAGCGATCTCCTGAAACTATGTGTGCACCTGCGTGCTGCTTTCATGCAGAATACAACCACACTGCACAACATTGAAGTGTCTCATTGTATGAAGCTACAGCCCAAGCATGCAGCATTTGGTAGGCCATGAATCAGCAGCAGCACAGCACCACTGCCGCACATTGCACTTGTAAAGCACTAGACCAACTCAGTGGTTGGGAAAAGCACCCATCATATGGCAGTGCCCTGTGCATGCACTGCTGTGTGTTATCACACTTCATCACTCGCCATATCATCCGCTCACCTCAAGGGCAATGCAGTGCATTGTACCCAGAAGCACCAACACCACATTCACAAGCTGAGAGCACACAAGGCACCTCCACCACTCACCAGGTCAGCTGCAGCAATGTCAGCAATGCTGATGCCATCTCCAACAAACCATGTCCTCCCATCATCAACACCATCACCTTCACCAGCACCAGCAGCAGTAGCAGCGTGAGGGCCCTCTCTGGCCCCCACATCCAACAGATCAACACTGCTGCCACCACCACCAACAGCAGCAGCAGCAGCAGGTCCTGCTGACTCTGTGTCCTGACGCCTGCTGCTGCTGCTGCCCTGCATGCCTGCTCCTGCTGCTGCTGGAGATGATGGTGGTCCTGCCAGCAGCCGCTCTAGACAGGCAAGACCTGGGCCCTGCACACAGCAACACAGCAGCAGCAGCAGCAGCAGTGGTGGTGGTGGCAGCAGCGGCAGCGGTGGCAGCACAAAACCATAATTTCAGTATTTTGAGCGAAAGTCTAAGCCACTTTAAACCATAGTGCCACAAACATGCAAGATTCTGGCCGCTCAATGGCAGCAGCAGCAGCAGCAGCTACAACAGCAGCAGCAGCAGCTACAAAAGCAGCAGCAGCAGCTACAACAGCAGATGCAGTCACAGCAGTAGTACAAAGTAGCTGCACCAGAGAGGTGTAAAATGCAGCAGCAGCAGCAGCAGCAAGCAATGATCCTGTCCCCAGTAGGCCACTTAGAGCCGCAGTCCTTCACCTGTTCATCACTGGCCAGCAGTTCATCCTCAGGTGCCAGAACTGTTGAGGTGTAGCGCTCAACAGCAGCAGATGAAAGACCTTCAACAACACACACATGCTGTAACAGCAGCAGCAGCAGCAACGGCAACAGCAGCAGCAGGATAAGAACAATTGCACAGGAGACACAAACCGTAGACAGATATTCTTCCACTAGAGCACATATGTGTGTTTGAGTGTGCTGTGGTGCTTGTGCTGCTGTTCCCACCAAGCTATGGCCACCACTGTTAAGATGTCAGTCTGTGTTGACGATTATGTCAGACATGCAGCAGCAGTGTTGACCGACTCCACCAGTCATGAAGTGCAGCTGGCAGCTCAATAACGTATTTGTCGGACAAAACAGACGTCAGGATTGAGGATGAACTGCAGCAGCAGCACAGGTAAGCTATCCCACATGCCCAAGCACTGCCGGAAGGGGCCTTGATGTGGTGTATGACACACCACCACCTTCACCAGCAGAACACCAGCAGGAAAAGTCAACCCGCCTGAAGGCCACACTGCTGCTGCTGCTGCTGCTGCTGCTGCTGATTACTTTCATTAGCACGTGCCCCTCACCTTGAGTTTGTCTCTGAGGTCGCTGATGGCGTCCAGGATCATGTCAACTGCGGCGCTCTCCTCAACATCACCGCTGCCATACAACTCTAAACGGCAGAAGTGTCAGCAGCAGCAGCAGTCAAGACCGTGAGGCAACTTGCCAGGACGGCATGATGTGCAAGCGGCAGAGCCCATGACAAAGTAGTATACTCCTCAGCATGCAGCAACAGTAAGCACAGGAGTTTGGCTTCCCGGCTTCTATCTGTCTGTTACAAGCAGTACTGTTTGCAGCTCCCCTCTTCTGTGCGCAATTGATGCTTGTTATTTGCTGCTTCCTTTGCCCACTCACTGTACTTCCTCCCCAGGTGACGTAGGATGGCCTACAGCATGGCAGCAGCAGCAGCAGCAACAGCTTTCAGCACACATAGCACCCACAGCCAGGCTTGAGGAGGTCGGGTCATTTGGCCCAGTAAACTTCCAGGATGTTGCAGCAGCGCTGTGTGGCAGCCTGCCCAGACGCACCAGCACCACACATAGAACTGCTCCACCTCTGCGTGAGAGATCGAGTCTGATCTGTGCAGCCTGTGCGTGATCATGATGATCATGAACATCATGATGACCATGATGTGCGAGGTATCTGATGCAGCTCACCATGGACTGGACCAGGTCAGTCTTGGCGTGAACTTCATCCACAAACCTTGGCAGCTGCCTGAAGGGGTAACTGTCAAGCTGATGGCGCACCAGAGCGTGGACGGGGCCAGCAGGGGGCTCAAACCAGGCCTGACGGACATAGGCTAGCGTCAGCCTGGCAGCAGCAGCAGCAGCAGCAGCAGCAGTAGCACAACAAGCATCACAAGCAGCAGCATTTGCGGGGCGTATTAAAGATGTGGAGTACAGCAATTGCATGGCAAGGGCTTGTTTTCAACAACTGGTGGTTGATTACATGATGAGTTGGGAGCTCTGCAAATGCATTCACTACAAGTTCGTTGAGACACCCCCTGGTGCACCATCATCCTGCTTAACAGTTGTGTCGCTGTGAGTTTCTGGATGCAGACTATGATGGCCACAAACCTGTCCAGAAGGACATGTGGTGCGGGTCAGAGCTATGACAGAACAAGCCAGGTTAAGTTGGCAGGTTGCTGCAGCTGAGCAATGCATCATGAGCGGCAGGTGATTGCACACACAGAAACAATGACAATACTGATGTTCAACAGCAGTGACATGCAGTTGACGGTTTCAAATAGATCAGAGACTGCTACAATATACACAATACCCATTGCTGCTGTGAGTACCTTATTGGTTCAGCTCTTCCCCTGGCTGGGTAATAATGTAACACAGGAACATTGCTTGTGGCTGCATTCAGCAAGCAACACATAACACAGAAGCTGTGGTTGACCCATCAGCCTGAGCGGCATGAAGAGTTATAAGTTGTTGAGGGGCGCATGAGAGCGGAGGCTGCTGCCTTGACTACATCAGGTAGAAATTCAGGCAACCAAGGCCATCACACAGATGCCATGATACAAGATACCGATGAATACGCAGGAGTCAGGGAGGTTTCAACTAGAAAACGGATTGATCTGCTTGATAGTAGCTGTGGAAGCTTGCACTGAGCACAGGGTGCTGTCGTGTGCTGAAATGTGCTGCAGCAAGTTGTCCAATGCACAGATGATCATGTAGGTTGCATCATAGGCAAGATCCCTCGGACGATCCTGCCACAATCACGAGGCAGACCTGCTGAAAATGCCCCTTCTTGAGCTACCCAATGCTCTCCCTCTGGATGTGGCTCTGTCATCTCCTATTTCGTACACCTGAGGCTGACTGTGAAGGCGATAGGAAGCCCTGCGCTATATTTACGTTACGAGCTAGACGTATTGACACGCATACACTATGTAAAGATAATTCAAATCATCCACACGGACTGGGGCTGACCAGAACTGCTCAACGGTTCGATGCTGAAATGCGAGTGTGTCGATATGAGTCAGTGACGCCAAAAGAGCAGGGACTCGTCTATATGTACATAAGCCTCATACAGTCATTGTTTGAATGTCGGTAGAGGCCCGTACGCTCCCTCTCGCGGTTTTGAGCGAGGAACGTCAGCTCGCCTGCAGGGCCCCAGCACCCCGGAGACACTGATCTGCCATTTAATAGGCTGCAAGTGCCATTTTGTAGGTGTTGCAGAAGCTGTAGTCTGCCAGGGCAGCGATAAAGTCCATCATCGATCTGTCTGCAGCGCGACAGAGTGCTGCAGCAGGAGGAGCCCTAGAAAGCATCGCTTACGTCTAGAGCTTGCAGTATTTTCTACAGCAGCAGGGTGCCATGCAGCTCATCAGCAATGCCTTGGCACAGGAGTGTGCCATGGGTGGTCTGCTCGTAGGGTAAGCAACTGCGTGGCTGAATTGACACTGTGATTGAGCAGTAATAGAGGCAGCATCTGCATATAGGTAGTGCAGTGGACCGGCAAATTACCAAAACAAGCAGTGCACTGCTGCAACGTCTTTTCAGCTGTAAGCAGCATAGCAGTCTAACCAACCTCTAGCAAGATGATCAGCAGGTGCATACATTTAGCAAACCAGGTTGGAACAGGGGCAAGTAGTCATTACACCCTGATGATTGCAGCAGATGATGTTGCTGGCAGCTGTATCTTAGTGCTTTAACTGGCCATAAATACATCCCACAGCAAAAGCCAGTCCCAACATGCAATACACTTCTTGCAGTTGCATCGATAGCTCGTGTTATCTGCTGTGCCTTCATTTGCCTGTGCAGCTACTTCATGTACTACTACGAGGCCTGGATCATGCCAGCTCTGATGCGCCAGGAAAAGATGCAGTACAGCTGGAATGCAGCATTCAAGAAGTACCATGAGAACATCTGGAAGCTGAACCATGCATATGACCGTGACCTGCGTTACAGCGCAATCTCAAAGAACCTGCTGCTGGAGCACATCAACCACACCAAGCCAAAGGATATGTCAGAGCATGTGACAAAGATGATCCTGGCCAACAGGAAGGTGTATGATGCATTCAACCCAGCAAGCAAGAAGCTTCTGAAGTATCAGGTGCAGCCATCACTGCAGTGATTGTGCTATCAGCAACAGCAGCAGCTGCAGCAGCGGCGTTGGGATCAAGCACAGCTGGCACTTGCACCCATGGCCTGTCTTGGCTATCAGGGAGCCCAATCTGGCAGCACAGCACCCTGTGTTGATGCAGTGCACTTGCAGCAGTCATACATCCTACGGGTGGCCAGTCGCTCTCATGGCCCTGCTGCATAGTAAGCAACTCACAGCAGCAGCAGCAGGAGAACGCAAGCAGCAGAAGTGCTGCAATGCAAGCGTGTGGGTGTTGCTGCAGTAGTGCATCAGGGGTTACGAGCTTGATAATATGAGATACCAGTATAATGTCTGCTAAGTACTGGCTGCCTAATACAGTAACTCTTCTGCTGCACCACCAATCGTGGCACATCTGTTTGTGGTCAATGCGTGTGAGTGTAGCATGACAATGTAAGCAGCGCAGAGAGGTACCAGTGACAGCAGAGGGGTGTCAGGGGCCACATGGGGGCAGCCTCTGTTTGGTGCGGCCCGCACCTTTGTCCTGCAGGACAACAGCTGGTTCATCCATGAATGAGTGTTGATCACCAAACCTGTCCCAATGTAAACAGTCTACCCAATATAGTCGCTGACTACTTGCAGCGGTAGCAACCTGCCAGCCCAGTCAAATTGCCACAAGTACCATCCCCTAATAGGGGCCCCTAGCCGATGATGTCAGTAGGGAGGCATTTCAGCTGCCTTAGGCTGAGGATACTGGGAGTGGCAGCCTGTGACTCAGATGCAGTATTGGTGCATTCAAGTCCAATGATGCTGCTGGCTTCACAAACTTTGGCCGGGCCAAATCGGCTGTCCCAGTGCATCACTGAGCTGAGCTGCAGTGTAAAAGCCTTGTGAAAGAGTCTTCAAGCACCAAGCACTGCTTGAAGCTAGTCATAGGTACACCCGTACCATTGTTTAAGATGCTGTTTCAAACAAGTACTACTAATAGTGTCATACAGTGCAGGCTGTACCCTGCTAATATTGTTATTTATTGCAGATGTACTAAGGGGCACCTGAGTTTTGATGATGTAGGTAGTTCAACCGTGGCGGCAATAAGTTTCTGAAACCAACATTAAAATCCCGAACCTTCACTCTCAAGTGCTCCTGCAGCCCCGTCACTGAACCCATCATCTAGCCCATCACTCATCTGCTGACCACCGGCCATCTCATCCCCGTACCCCATGACATGCTGCATGCCAGCTGTACCCGCACCACCTATGTCTGAACCAGCCCTAGACACCTCCCCGCCGTCTGTTGCTGTGTCATCATCTATGCTGTCATCTTCATCATCCCAGCGGCCTCCTGCCATCAGAGACCCCACAACCTGCACGACAGCCATAAAACTAGGAAAACAAGGTCAGTGGCTCAGGAGCACATTGACTTGTCTTGGTAGAATGCTTACACAAACAAAAGGCCAGAGAACCCCAGACTGCATCTGGCAGCGTGGTTAACAGGCAGCACTGTGGTGCCTTCTGGCTTGTGCCAGCACCCTGAGCCACCGCTTGCAGCAGGCATTGATGCAGGTGACCCAATCATTGGACAACCTACATACCACCACTGTCTGAGTGGTGCACCACCATGCCGCATGTGTGTAAAACAAAGTGAGCCATTCAGCAAGTTGAGATGCTATGGCAAATGCGCTGACATGCATTGGGGGCGCCACCCTGTGTGCCTGCCTGGGCTGTCCATGTGTGTTGTATGCTCTTCTGGTTCAGCTTGAAACCACTAGTTGCCGGTCAGTGACCGGCTAAATGACAACCCGGGCTGTCTAGCATGCCAGCTGTTGTGGATGGTTTCAGCTTATTGGGCCTGCGTGCATTGCAGTGATTGTTGTTGGATTAACCCCTCACCTTGGTTGCCTGGCCGTTTTGCTGCTGCTGCGGTTGCTGTTGCTTCTGTAGCGACTGCTGCTTCTTGCTGGACTGCTGCTGCATCCTGCCCCTCATGATGGCACCTGCTGCTGCTCCTCGTGCACTGTCACTGGCTGCCAGGCTGTCATCCTCACTGTCATCAGCACCAGAGTCACTCTCACCTGTACATGCACACACATACACACACACAGGTTTGGTGTTGACCACTGGCACACAGGCAGCCACCAGTGCGATGTGCAGGCTGGTTTGTTCCTGTAAACCATGTGTCAGACACCCTCCCCCCCCTTCCCGTCACCCCCCCCCCCTGTCTCCTTTCCCCACCTCAAAGTATATAAGAAACAGGGAAATAAAAAGTGCATAATCACCTTGTTCTCCCCTGACTCTACTCATCTACCAGAATAAGGGGCGGAAATTGGG
>JABEVS010000350.1:51513-68950 GCA_018290735.1 Coelastrella sp. MACC-549
CCCCACCCCCGCCCAGACTGCAGCCACAGCAGGCTGCTGGGTGACCAGCACCGCGACAGGATACAATTGATCATGAGGACAGTTGCATCAGGGGTCATAAATCATCATTCAACTTAAATCATCATTCATACCGGCAGACAGCAAGCAACACACACACATGCACACATGGCTGGCTCATGGAGTTGCTGTTGAGCATGCAGCCCAGACAGTTGCAGGCAATCTGGAGCGCACCTGCTGCCCCCCTGCTTCCACCCAAGCGTGTTTCATCCACTGCTGCCTCGCCCCGCAGAATGCGCAACTCCTCCTCGCTGCAAGCACAACAATCACATCAGAAAGCCATTCAGCTGGCAGCAGAACCATGCACAGCACTGCGTCAAGTAGCAGGCGGTTGCAAACCTATTAGGTTTTGCTGCTGCTGCTGCTGCTTTGCTGCAGTTGGTGATAACCAAGGTGAACCTCCAAGAGCAGGGCAGCCCTGGTTGCTGTTTGTTGAGCTTTCACTCACGCTAGCCGCTTCTGCATCTTCTTCCTCCTGCGTTCTGCTGCATCTGCTGCATCCTGCTCTGCTTTGTGGTAGCCATCAAGCTGAGCCTCTAGATACTGCAGGTTGCGGAAACGCTCCAGATAGTGCAGCCACAACACCTGCAGGGGTTCATGTGCAGCATAATCAATGCTCCCTCTTCTTGGCATTTCAACACGATGACATCGAGGCGTTGGTGCTTGAGCCACAGCGAATGGCATTATCTCCGATACAGTATAGCTGCCTAACAGCATCTACCATGGTCATCATTGCTGCCTCAATGTCAAGGTGCTTTGCATTTTAGTTAACCTTCAACAACATTTGGGCAGCAACCTGGTGCAATAAGCATTGCTGCGAATCAGCAGCATCAAAGGAACTGAGCATCACTTTGTCAGATGCTGCGGTTGTACTTCTGCCCACATACCTGCAGCTGCCCTTGCAGTGCTTCATATTCATCCATGTATGCTGGTCGTACTCCAGCAAGTGTTGCAAGCCTCTTCTCTGCTCTTTCCAGCTCTGCTCGTCGTTTGTCTAGCCGTGCTGCTAGCTGGCCCTCAGTGCCTGACAGTTCTGTGAGCTTGCCTGAGAGCGAGTGAAGGGCTTCAGTCAAGCCGGTGATGGTTTCCTGGATGCCAGACTCCACCTGAGCACAAAAGGGACATGGTGTGATGGTTCCAGCCTGTGCTAATTGTGGCTGTTGCAGCTGTTATTGCAGCGTTGTCATTTGATCATCTGGCTGGCAACTGATGCACATGGGAGCGGCATAGCCATCGCTGCTGGTGTTGCTGTTGCCTGCTTTGTTCTGCTGTCAAGGGCGTGAAGCATGCAGGCAACTCAGCAGCGGCCACAAAATGTGGCACTCACCATGCTTGTATCATGGGCAGCTGCTAGTGCCCTGGCGCGAGCCTCTCTGAGCTGTTGCCCTTCTGCCAGGAGGCCATCATACAGGGCAACACCTGTTCTGGCAACCTCAGCTGCTGCTGCAGATGCTGCTGATGCATCTAGAAGCTTGAGCGCAACAGCAGGGTCGCCAACGTCTGACGGGTCCTGCAGTTGGCAGCATGTGAAGCAGCAGCAGCTGAAGGCAGGGTGTGCTGATTGCTGCACGCTGTCACAGGCTCCCACAAATTACACATGAAACATGTTGGCATTGTATCATACTGGCTGATGCTGATAGATCTGATTTGCAAGACAGTACAGGAGATTGTTTTGGCGCTGCTGTTTTAACACACTTGGAAGTGCCAAACATGCAGGGATATTATTTGCTGATGTGAGCTCCAGATGTCTTGTACCCACCTCATCTATGCTGGTTGCTGTTTGGGTGGCTTTATACAGCAGTGCAGCCAGCTTCAGCAGCTCCCTCACTGCTGAACCATCTGCTGCATACAGCTTCTTTAGGTTCAGCTTCATGCGCGCTTTTGTCAGCATAATCTGCGCTGTGGACTGTAGAAACCTGACGCGATCAGCTTCTGTGCTGATATCGTCTGAGATGCTGCACTCGGGGTAGAACCTGTGTGGGAATGAGGCATCAAGATGCTAGGGGACCCACATGCACATGAAGCTGCACCAGCCTGATATACTTTGTGACCGGGAGTATGGTGCCACTGTACAGGGCAATAGCTCACCTTTGAATCAACCAGTGTAAACAATCTGCCACCAACTCAAAGTTTGGTGTCCGAAAGTTATCCAAGGAGATCATCCGGGGATAGCCCAGAGACTTCATGATCTCTGTAAAGGCTGCAGTATACAGCTGGAGATTGCCTTGGCTGGTATTGTGAACAAGTAAGCGTTGATCGCAAGGAGCCGTGACTCACATCTGACTTCTCTGAAGCTCATCCTGTGTCTTTTTCAACGCTCCTGCAACGAGAGTGCTGATATGCTCCTCTACAGGTCCATCAGCAGGACCATCGCAGGCATATGACAAGGTTTCGCGACGTAAATATTTGTATAGGTAGTTGCTGTTCAATTATAGCATACATCACATGTAAGCATCTCACGCACATGGCTTGAACATCGCTCAAAGCCGTTGACCCGTCATGTGTGATGTGTGATTTGAGTATAGTACGCAGCAAGCCGAGAGACGCAACTTTGATCGATATCACAATCATGCTAGTACATGTCGGAGGTGGTTGAACATCAGGACTAATGCTGTTGAGCAACCCACGTACCACTGGGGCGAGACGCTCAAACGCGTCTCGCTCCTATTGTCCATCTTATACAACATCATGCGTTTATGCTTGGCCGAGCGCCAGGCCTTGCATACGCTCTCCAGGTCGTGAACTCGGTACCAGACATCTGGTGAGAGTGCTAGAGGAGCCTCAGATCAAGAAGAGCAGCGCAGAAGCATTCATTGAGGAGGTTCAGCAGTCAATGAAAGATTCTGACACCGTAGAACAGGAGCAGTCTGTTGTCGCTGCCAACATAAGCGATTTGCAGCAGCAAGTGGCCAACATCGAACAGCAGGTGAGTGCGTATGTGGCATCATCAACAGCCGTTATGCAGGGGCGCTTGCATGGTGACTACAGAGGTGTAAATGCGTTGGGTGCGCTCCTAGAAGCGGCAACATGCTGCATGCATGGCTCAGCAGCTCTTGTGCCCTGTCTGCCACACACTGGCCATCTGCCCACATGTGTGCATTAGGATGGCACCCTGTGTTGTTCACGAGAGACGTGTGGCAAGTGATGCCTGGGTAATCTTTTAAGAGATGCAACCGCATACGTGGTCGCTATGTCAAGGTGCACACACACATTTATTGCAACAGCAATTGGCTAGCTGTACCACTGGCAGGCCCGTCGCACAGCTGCTGTTGAACTGCATGGAGCCCACCACTTGGCAGTAACTGGAGAGTAGTTGAAGATACTGCGTTGAGTATGCACTGAAAGTAGACAGCTCCTTTCTGTGTTGTCTGCATGCAGCTGGCGGACCTGCAGCAACAGATAGATGCCCGCATGCAGTCTATCTTTTCAAAAATGACAGTGCAGCTGCCAGCAGAAGCAGCAGAGCAGCAGGAAGGTGAACAACAACAGCAGCAGATGGAGACATTCACATTTCCAGACATGGATGATGCCAAATTTGCAGCTCTGGGAAGGGAAAACCCCAAGCTGTTGATGGCTGTTCTTGATGCAGTACAAGCAGCTGACAAGGCAGCCTGGCAGACTTTCCAGGTGCGTTTGCTGGCTGCTGCTTCTCACAGTGGCTCCCAGAAGCAGCAGAGAAGCACGACGAATGTTGACATCGGCCAAGACTGTTGATGGTTCATATGGCATGCAGTGGTGGCTTCAAAACAGCAGCAGCAGCAGCAGCAGCAGCAGCAGCAGCAGCAGGGCCGCAGAATAAGTAGCAACTGGATATACCCTTTCTTGCAGTTGCAGTCTGTCTCATGGCCTTGAGATGCTGAGCTTTTTATCAACTGGCAGTGGTAGTAGCATTAGCAGTAGCAGCAGCAGCAATCGCAGAGCTCTCTTGGGCCAATTTTGCTGACATCGTATGTACTGATGACACGATTAGCAGTTGTACCCGCTGATATCATTGTCACTGGCTAGCTCAATCTATTAACACACCTGTCATGCTCACATTGCGCTCAGTAGGTACCTTATTGCCGCCCTTCTGCAGGCTGACGTCTCAACTTTGAAGCTCAAGCGGCAGCGACTCAACGGTCAACTGTCAGACGCCCGCAGCATCCTGGATCAGGCACAACGGGAGGCCAGCAAGCGCGAGGGGCTAGGGATAGCCGCTGAAGTAGAAGGACCCATCACGCCTCTCGCGACAAAAGGTGCTGTACGACCAGTACGTATCGTACTGATCTGCGGGTTCGAGTCCTTCAATGTGGCCCTGTACAACGCAGCTGCGAAGCGCCTCAGAGCTCTGGCACCGCATATACAGTTGAGAGTTTTCAGTGACCGTGACGTGATGACCCGCAAGAAGGAGGTCGGTGCTGCGCTGGCAGGGGCAGACTGTTTCTTTGGCAGCTTGCTGTTTGACTACGACGCTGTTGAGTGGCTTCGTGAGCAGTTGACGGCAATCCCGGTGGTATTGGTGTTTGAGAGTGCTCTTGAGTTGATGGGTATGACACGCATCGGGACCTTCACAATGGACCCCTCAGGTGAGCTGTGGACTGGTTTTACATTTTTGTTGCAGCTTGTTAAACCCTTGAGTGTCATATAACTCTGTATATGGCACACAACCATCACAGAATACAGGCAGGCTGAGCCGGTGCATGATCACGTGTGGTGCTTCTGTCCATGCAGCGCACAACCGCCATGACTGTCAGTTTGCAATGCCTCTTGCTGCATTGTTCTTCCGCATTCACATATGCCATTTACTGTGCTGCTGTACTATTGTCATATCTCCTCCTCACACCTGTAGGCAAGACCAAGGGACCCCCACCAGCTGTCAAGAAGGTCCTGTCCATGTTTGGTTCCGGCCGCGAGGAAGACAGACTGACCGGCTACCTCTCCTTCTTAAAGATTGGCCCACAGTTGCTCAAGTTCCTGCCAGGCAAGAAGGCCCGAGACCTGCGCACCTGGCTGACTGTCTATGGCTACTGGAATCAGGTGAGCAGTCATCACTCCTAATCAACAAGTCAAAGCTTGGTAGCAGTAGCACCCTGACCTGTGTGCAAGCCACTTGGTTGAATAAGGATCATCCCAGCATACAAGTTGTGCACTTCCACTGTAACATGGGCTGAAGGTGTGTGGTTTCTGCGTGTCTGATGTCTGCAGGGTGGCCTTCAGAATGTTGTGAGCATGTTCCTGTATCTGACGGAGCAGCAGTTGGCTCCTGCGGGTCTCCCCGCACCTCCACCTCCCCAGGAGACGCCGCAGACCGGCTGCCTGCACCCAGCAAGGCCAGGACACTTCTGGAACAGTCCAGCAGATTACATGGCTTGGTGAGTTGGCAAAACATGGCCTCAGGGGCCATGCAAGAAGGGAATGACTGTGATGTTTAGTCCCCTACATGAGCTCATGCTGTGCAGTACTAGAGTAGGTCCGCAAGCTTTTGGTGTATGACCTTTCAGCAGTCATTCTGTGAACGCTAGTTTGTAGTGCTGGATCTGTTGTATGTGTTAGGCGGCCTTTGCACGGTCCAGCAAACTGACCAGCCACAAAGCTGCAGTGACGTTGCACAGGTCTTGTACTTGGTTTGCTGCCTGCTGTGCTGCATTTTCCCGGGTATGCGACTGCTTCATCCAGTGCTTTCCTATTGTTGAGGCAGCAAGTGAAACAGCGTTAAGCCAGCGGAATTGAGACAGCGAAACCGTTCCAGAATCTATGGGGACGCTCCCAAAACTCTTTACCTCTCTGGCTCTCTGAAATGAGGTCATACCTGGTGTGATGCAGGTATGAAAGGGAAGGGCCCCTGCGCGGCACTGGTGCCCCCATTGTTGGCCTTCTGCTGTACCGCAAGCATGTCATCACTGACCAGCCCTACATCCAACAGCTCATCAGGTAGGACAGCTGCTGAGTGCTGCAAGAGGTGTGGAACAACACCAGGGCCAGCAAGCATCCGGCTGCAGTGGCGTACACATTGGCAGAGGTAGTGGCGGATTCAGTAGTACTGAGCATAGGTTGGTGGATACTTTATGTCGTCAACATCCTGACTGCTTTGCTTTGGGAACACAGTTTCAGTCCAACAATGCCGCTAGACATTGACTTTTCCAAGGGTTCAACGCTTTACAAGTCCTATGTTTCCTCCCCTGCCTGCCTGCCTGCCTGCCTGCCTGCTTGTCTGTCTGTCTGTCTGCCTGTCTGCCTGCCTGCTTGTCTGTCTGTCTGTTTGCAGCCAGATGGAGGCTGAGGGTCTAATCCCTGTTCCTGTGTTCATCAACGGTGTCGAGGCTCACACTGTGGTGCGTGATCAGTTCACCAGCGACCATGAGCAGCAGGAGATCAAGGCAGGCAGGCTGGAGAGAGGCAGTCTGAGGAGGGATGCTGTCAAGGTGGACGCACTGGTGTCAACAATCGGCTTCCCACTGGTCGGGGGCCCAGCAGGTGTGAATATGATGTAAAAACATCCCCTTCAACCTTGGTGTGAGTGGCAGTGGGCAGCAGGCAATGCCAACATGTTGCATACATTGAGACAAAAGCTGTGGGTTGCATCAGGGCTGAACTACACTGTGACTTACCTGCAGCACTTCGTGTGGGTGGTTGCCCTGTGCTTGTGCAGGCACTATGGAAGGGGGTCGCCAGGTCGAGGTTGCCAAGGCCATCCTGTCATCAATGAATGTGCCATACGTGGTTGCTGCACCGCTGCTGATCCAAGACCTGGCCAGCTGGTCAGAACAAGGAATACAGGGACTGCAGGTGTGTGGTGATTAGCACTGCTTGTGTTGCGTCATGACAGAGCTCATCCACCATGCAAACCTATCTGCTCAATGTTGACACATGCACTCCTGCTAGTGACTGCAATCCCAGGTCAATATTAGGTCAAATCCCAGGTCAAATCCCAAGTCAAATCCCAGGTCAGAGCCAACTGCTGAGATGTGTGTCAGTCTGCACGCATACAACAAGTCCTGATAACACATTCATCCTGCTCTTGTTGTCTCCTCTGCTGCTGCAGTCTGTTGTGCTGTATAGTCTGCCTGAGCTTGATGGTGCCATTGACACAGTGCCCTTGGGTGGGCTGGTGGGTGATGACATCTACCTGGTGCCTGAGAGAGTCACACGCCTGGCCAGCAGGCTGCACAAGTGAGGGGGTGAAAGGAAAAAATCCTTCTCAGCACTGCTTGCTTGTCAACCAGGCTACAGACCCACCTGATCAGCTGACCGCCCGTCTTCTGAGTTGCTTACTTGCGAGCCTAGTTTCAGCACTGAAACACTTCTGGAAGGGGACGACTTCTGCTGCCCTCCTGCAGTGTTGTTCTCAAATAACCTCAGATAGCAGTGATACGTCAAAGCCAGTGCTATATCTGTTTTTTCATTGCTGCAGATGGGTATCTCTGCGTCGCAAACCAGCAGATGAGCGTCGCCTGGCCCTGCTGCTGTATGGGTTCCCTCCTGGTGTTGGTGCCACAGGCACAGCAGCTCTGCTGAATGTTCCGCAGTCGATTGAGAGGCTGCTGGGAGCCATGCAGGTGAGTGAGCCCCTGTCAACGAAGGCCACTCACAGCAACAGTGTAACTCTGAGCATGCCCGTGTTCTTGATAACTTGTTGCTGCACAGCCGATGTGTGTACTCTAGCTCGCAGTGGTTCACTCCAGTACCAACACTGACATCTTTGCCTTGCTGGCAGTAGTTCTAATCAGCAACCCCTGTTGAGACACGTACTGCTTACACATGGCACCTGTTTAGCCTTCTTAGCTGCATATAAAACACATCACAAGGCTGCCTGATAATGTTATCTGACCATCTGCATGCTTCTGTTTCTGCTGGGCCCCTGCAGGAGGCTGGTTATGACCTGGGTGATCTGCCTCAAGGTCCTGATGCGCTTGAAGGGCTTGGGGAAGCACTGCTCAAAACGCTCAAGGGGCAGGAGGAGCCAAGGACGGTCAGTAAGGGAGCAACAGGTGAGATGTAGAGAGATGCTGGCTACTGCTGCTGCTGCTGTCTGAGTATCGGAGTTGCTGGCTTAAAAAAATGGTTCCGTACAGGAATGTGGTATTCTTTTTATACAGAAGTACAAGAAGCGAAATCAAAACCAGTTCATCTGTCAGAAACCTAACAGTCCTATGCCTTTCCTTGGAAGCTGCCCGCTTGTTTCACCTGGAATTGTATTTGGTTGCATCTTTGTACGCCACAGTTGAATGGTGTTGAGTTGTTTGACCGCTTGTCTGTGCGGTTGTGCAGGTATCAAGTCTCTAGGAGCAGGACCAGCAGCTAAGTGGGGTGTCACACCAGCAGCAGCGGAGATCAGTCCACAACAGCTGCGTGACATGCTGACCTTCCCACCCACCTGGGGACCAACAGAATGGGGCCCAATCCCATACCTGCCTGATGAAGATGCCCTGGTCAAACGTATGGAGCGACAGTGGGGCAATCTCAACAGCTACAGGGGCATCAACAGCACAACCAGGGGCACTCTGCTGATCCCTGGCGTGCAGCTGGGCAACCTGTGGATAGGAATTCAGCCGCTGTTGGGTCTTGAGGGAGATCCAATGAGGCTGCTGTTTGAGAGGGACTTGACGCCTCATCCACAGTATGCAGCAGCCTATAAGTGGCTTCAGCAGGTGGGCAACTGCAGCAGCTGGCATTGGGAATATGCAGCAGGGAGGTTGAGAGTGATATCTTTCTGGACAGCTGCCAACTTCACAAATGGTAGTACATCACACTTGAGCATTGTTAGGTCCATGTGTCACTACTGTTGCCAGTGCACAACCGCAGTCGCGAAACATTGTCTGTACATGCTTTCTTGAACCTCAGCACAGAGTGATGCTAGCTGAGAGACTCTTTTGGTTTCACCTGGTGCTGGTGTGCCTGCAGATCTATGGTGCTGATGCGGTGATCCACTTTGGCATGCACGGCACAGTGGAGTGGCTACCCGGCAGTCCCCTGGGCAACACCGGGCTGTCCTGGTCTGATGTGCTGCTGGGGCCTCTGCCCAACATCTACCTGTACGCAGCTAACAACCCGAGTGAGAGCATCATTGCCAAGAGGAGGGGGTATGGCTGCATCATCAGCCACAACGTGCCGCCATATGGACGAGCAGGTGCGGGTCCCTTGCATTAACCACGGGTTTGCTTGTTGTTTGCTTGTACACACTCTGTCTGTGTCAGGGCTGCATTTTATGGGTGTCTTCAACAGAGGTCAGGTGTGTAAAAGTGATAGTGGTGTGCCGTGGGTCTGCAGTAGTTGGCTGATACAGCCCTTGGCCTTTACCATTCTGTCTCTTGTGTTGCCTGCAGGTCTGTACAAGCAGCTGTCCATTCTCCGTGATCTGTTGTCTGATGTCAGAGGTGACCCGGGCACTGTGGGATCACTCAAGGATGCAATAGCAGGTGAAAGGGTGCCCAGGACAGTTGACCATCATGGCATTGCTGAATGTCTGTTGCAGGCTGTTGGATTTTGCTGTCAGGCATGTTGCAGCTGACACAGCAATGGCCTGTTCAAAGGCAGCCAAAATTTGTGACCATGTATCACTGTGCTGAACTTCTTGCATTGCTGCAGTTGAACTTGAGGACAGTGCTTCATGTCCAGTGCCCCTTTTGCATGTGTGCAATGCTAATAAGATGCAATCATCACTTGTGTTCACGTTTGTCAACTACAGGCAATGTTGAGGCAGCTGGGCTCCAGTCTGACTGCCCTTTGAGGGAAGGTCAAGAGTTGAGCGCAGAAGAGGCAGCAGCAGTAGATGATGAGGTGTGTGGTGCTGCTCCTTCTGCCGCAAGTCTGCTGTGGCACAACACATGCAGCGCGTCATCACTCCTCAATACACATCACTCTTACGCAACAGAATTCAACACCACAGTACAGCAGTACAACTCACAGATGTCGCATCCAATGTTGTCAGAGAGCCCCAGCATGATAACAAGTAGGTCACACTTGGGATTATTTCCTGTGCAGTCTGCAGTCGCTGCTCGTACCAAGCTCCATCATGCTCATGATGCAATTACGGTTACTGATTTACTCAGCTGCATCACTGTGTGATTGTGCAGGAGTTCCTGGAGTGGTGCGACAGGCTGCACCTGTACCTTCAAACCCTGGAGAACCGGCTGTTCTCAGAGGGCCTGCATATCCTCGGGGCCCCACCCAGCACAGGGCAGATGGCTCAGTACCTGGGGGCGTACTATGGTGATGCACTGCCCTCTGAGGCCGTAGAGCTGCTGGCTGAAGGCCAGGGTGTGGACAGGGCCAGAGCAGCACTGGAGAAGGCCTGGAAGCAGGTGGGTGTGTTGTGAGGGGCCTGTCATGCTACCTGCTGCTGTCTGCTTGAGTCGTCCCGCACTGATTGAATGAAGAAGTAGATTTACATTTGACAGCACATGGTGATTATTAGTGGTTGGTTTGCTCATGATTCTGCTGCTGCTGCATGTGTTGCTGTACTGCAGCCTGCTGCTCGTCCTGCTGAAGCTCCCTCCGACCCCACTCAGCTGCTGAAGGAGGCTGAGTCCATCAGGGGCCTGCTGCTGAGGAACAGGGAGGAGCTGAGTGGGCTGTTGAATGCGCTGGACGGCGCCTGGGTGCCACCTGAGGCAGGAGGAGACTTGCTCAGAGACGGACCTGGTGTGCTGCCAACAGGTGGGCATGGCTGCTATGGGCTGGTGTACTGCCGCCATGGTGGCGTTGCAAACCTTGCTTGGTACTGTTGCAAATGAGATGGTCCACAGGCTGCAATGGCCCCTCCGCGACAGTTGTGCTCAGGGATGGAGTCTTGAGCGTGTTCTTGGTTGTACAAACATGAGAAAATAAAAAGAATGGCAAGCCTCCATTTCAGCCTGGCTGCAGGCAACTACCCAGCTATAACATCAGATACTGTCATGAGTTTCATTCGAGGAAACAGAGCGGCTACTGAGTGCTTTATGTGTTACCGCGTACCTTGCCCTTGACCCCATGGTGTGGGAGTTATTCCTAAATATTTGTTATCATCACTTGCTAGGGTATGTCAAGGTGACTGTCCCTAGTAGAGACAGTGACCTGGTTATACCCCTGGCCATGTGGATAACACACATTCAGGAATGACTCACACACCATGGGGCCAAGGTGCCTTCCCTGTGCATCATCAACACGCGTGCTCACTCCCTGCCTTCATTTGCCACTCAACAGCTGTGCAGGGGTGCCGTGCAAACTACTATGCTTGCATGCAGATGAGCACTTTATCCTGCAACAGTGCGCGGCATGCTCTTGAGATTTGCAGCATATGATGTAATAATCAGCTCTCTGATCAGATGCTGGTTTTTGTGTATCATTATATCTGACAACAAACCTGCCAATGCCCTGATCCCTCCTCACAACTGCCTGCAGGCCGGAACATCCATGCTTTGGACCCGTATCGCATGCCAGGGCCAGCAGCAGAAGCCAGGGGCGCAGCAGCAGCTGAGGCCATTCTGTCTGCACACCGGGAGCAGAATGGCGGTGCATACCCTGAGACTGTTGCCATCAACCTCTGGGGGCTGGATGCCATCAAGACTAAGGGGGAGAGTGTCGGCATGGTGCTGCACATGGTGGGGGCTAGGCCAGTCAAGGAAGGTACAGGCAGGATTGCACGGTAAGTGATCAGGGCAGACGCTCTTGTGGGTCGTACATTCTTGTACAAAAATACCATGTATGGTAAGGCTAACATATGCCTATGGTATGTGCAGTGCGGTTGGACTGTAATTACTTCTGTTGGACATACAGCAGGTGTTGAAAACAAGCACACCACTGCTGCTGATGGCACCAGCATGCATCAAAAATGACTGACCAACACACTCAGTGCATGAAGTACTGTGCACATTGCTGCTGCAGGTATGAACTCATTCCGCTGGAGGAGCTGGGCGGTCGACCACGTGTTGATTGCCTCTGCAACATGTCCGGTATCTTCCGTGACGCATTTCAGAATGTTGTGGAGCTGCTTGATGACTTGTTCGCGCGTGCAGCGGCCGCAGACGAACCTGAGCACATGAATTTCATCCGGAAGCACGCGCGCGAGCTTGAGCAGCAGGGTGTCACTTCTGGCAATACTGCACGTCTGTTCAGCAACCCTGCTGGCGATTATGGCAGTATGGTAAATGAGCGGGTCGGGGCTGGCAACTGGGAAAACAGTGAGGAGCTGGGTGATACATGGGCAGCAAGGAATGCATTCAGCTATGGTGAGTGCACATGTCCGGCAACCCAATGATACATCACAGCTAATATCTTGTAGAGCCCAAAATAACCCGATAGCGTTAGCAAGTGGTGGCTGGCGTGCATGCTTTGTGGACACATAGGCCTTTCATTCAGAGTCCTCTGCATCAGAGTCCTGCTTCACGCTCCCAGTCGCGCCACCCCTAGCCCAGCAGCTCATGCTCTTGCTGCCTTTGCTGCTGCTGTAGGCAAGGGCGGTGAGCGAGGTGTAGCCAGACCTGAAGTTCTGCAGACCCTGCTGGGCAGTTGTGAGCGGGTGGTGCAGGAAATTGATAGCGTTGAGTATGGTCTCACAGACATCCAAGAGTACTATGCAAACACTGGTGCTCTGGTGGCAGCGGCCAAGAATGCTCGCAAGGGGAAAGCTGTTGGCTGCAGGTAAACAGCAGGCTGCTACTGGCCTAGATACAGACTGGCACAGGTCTGTGTCAGCACAATCTGGCCACTGTGTTGTCTGCAGAAGAGACATGGCCCTGAGGTGCATGTACAGCACTTGGAAGCTTGGCAGACAGGCAGGCACCATGTCACAAACACAGCTCTCAGTTGCACGTGCATTATGTTGAGTATGTACTCCTTGCTTCTGCAGTATCATTGAGACGTATGGTAAGAAGGTAGAGCCAAAGGAGTTGGAGGAGGTGCTGCGCTTGGAGTACCGCTCAAAGCTGCTGAACCCCCGCTGGGCCCAGGCCATGGCCTCGCAGGGCAGCGGGGGGGCCTATGAGATCAGCACACGCATGACGGCACTACTGGGCTGGGGTGGGACAGTCGGCTACACAGACAGTTTTGCCTGGGACCAGGTGCGCATTGCAGTGTGGCGGCGGTGGAACCTGATTTCCATCATATAATTTTATTACGATTGAATTGCACCAACCAGGTCTATGTACAGGCTGCCCGACACACACCCCTCAAGCTCCTTTTGCCTTGTGGCTTCATTCCTCGTATGCTGCCCCTTTGGTTCTTCTGATTCAGCAGCCCCACACAAGGCTGCATTGTGCTTCAGGACCACACATACACATGTCTCAGCGCTGTCCTCTTGTGAGATCCTTTTCTGCCGGCTGGCTGTCTGGCTGTCTGGCTATGTGATGATCTGTAGGCTGCCGAGACGTATGTGCTTGACCCCGAGATGGCCGCTCAGCTGCGTGCCAGCAACCCCCAGGCCTTCCGCAATGTGTTGGGCCGCTGCCTGGAGGCTCATGGGCGTGGCATGTGGCAGCCCAAGGAGGACATGATTGAGCGGCTGAGGAAGATGTACGGGGAGCTGGACGATGAACTGGAGGGCATCAAGTGAGGGAGAGGGGGTGCAGGTAGTGGGACGGCATAGCTTGCAGGCTGTGGTGCAACATTACATCTGTTTGCTTCATTACTGAGCTATGGGTGTGACTCTGACAAGTGAGTTGCTGTAAACTACAGTGAGTCAAGTTGTGGGGGCAGGTTGTGGGGCAGGGGGATTGTGGTGAGAGGCAGAGAGGAATGCTGTGCATGGCATGCTGGGGTTGATTCCCGCTAATACACTGTGTGCGGATGCATTGTCTGCCCAGTTGGAGCTGGTTTGAGCAGCTTGCACAGAGTGGATGCAGGGCGATAAAGTATTGATTGCTCATGTGAGGGCGCACGTGATGTCTATGCCTGTACAGGAGCAGCTGGTCGGTATGCTACTAGCAATAAATGGTGTTGTTGTTGAGCTGGGTCTGTCAAGCCCCATCTATGACTGATGGGTTTGTGGTGGTTTGGTGGAAGTGCATATTCGTGCCACAGCATGCCAGCATGTCGGTGGCCTGCATCATAGTGTGACACATGCAGCATCTGCAATGTTACCAAGCTGGTCTATCCATGACATGCTGAATTGTGTGCGGCTTGCGTACAGAAGGTGCATGTGCATGTGTCTGCATGGCTAGAAGGCCATCAGATGCAGTTGTGTACTGCTTTGAGTTCTCTTGTGTGTATGATGTATGCCATGCACATGGCATGCTCTTGCATGGGCTGACTGAAGGCATGTTGCCCTTCTAGAACTATACTTCCCTACCAGACAAGCACGCCCACGGCAACCCCAGCAGCTGCAGCTTTAAAAGCATTATGCCATCATGTCGTCATGGCCCTTGCAAGCAACCTGCAGCAGTGCTGAAGCTGTAGCACAGGACAGTATTGTCATCAGTGAGTGGTGATTCTGTTCAGCAGAGTCAGTCTTCAGCATGGTCACAGGACATGTCCATGGCATTGCAAGTTTTTGTGTTCAACATGATGCTGCTGCTGCATGCTGTCTGACAACAGGCCTGTTGCCATAGGGTAGGGCATGTACTGAGTATATAGGGGATATGATATTTCACATGGTATGTGCACTTCAAGTGCAGTGGGCTGAGTGATCTCAGAGCAGGCGTTGCTGGAGGCATGCTGGTGCAGTCTGCAGACTATGTTGTTGTGTGCTTGTGGTTTTGGTGCGTAGTGCAGCCGCTGCAAGGCTTGCAGAAGCCATGCTGAACCTCAGTATCTTTTCATAATCACTACCAGTGCCACTATCAGTGATTTTTAGAATTATTAAATTATTAAAATTATTAAATTAATAATAATCAGTACTTTGCAGCCATAGCATTTACTGCCATCGGCCCCGCGCCTCAAATCTACCCAGTGAATTCAATCCACTTTCGGACAAGGCGGAGTACATGATTATCCGATCTCGATTGCGAATGGGGAAACCACCCGAGAGCCCCTCCCATGCAATGCCGAGAGCCAAGGTTTCCGTGGAGACCTAGGTGGGGACATCAGTTATTATAATATAATTCCCTGTGACAGCAGTGGCAGTGGCAGGGAACAGTCCGGTGTTTTGGCTCTGAACGTCAGATGTTCAATCCAACAAGTTTTGAGTTGATCAACATGGGCAGCAACAGGCCTGCCATGGCATGAACACAGCATAGCTCAATAACTCCCTACCGGACCGTGAGGGCACCACACCATCAGCATCACACTGTGAAGAGCTCATCACTATTGAGCACTTGAGTGCAATACAAACTCTGTGTGTCTTGAACGATTAGTACTCTCAGAGGGCTGCCCTCCAAAATCATGATAATCTTACAAGCTCTGCAGTCACAACTCATGCCCCCTGCAGCAAGTGCAACACATGCTATCAGGCCGACATGGTTGCTGCTGTGCCGGTTGTTCTTGACCACAATGATTCTACACAGCAGAAGTAGACACCAAAAAAAGGATTGCAGAAGCTGCCTGGCTGCCGCTTCCACAGTTTGTCCGTGATGAAACAATGCCACAAGCAATGCATGCAAAGAGGCACTACAAGTCAAGTGGGGCCGGCCTCAGATTACCAATTCCGCTCTAAAATCTAATATGAGGTCAAGTGGCATCAGGCTGACTAGTTACATCTGTTCGTAGGTTCTCCTCATTCTTTGTTGCTTCTGCTCCCAGGTGTGCATATTGCTGCTTCCAGAATGCTCCGGCTTCTTTCCGTGTCCTGATGTGCCAAATTGGGTGTGGTCCAGGCAGGACTGTTATTTGGCTGTCAGGGTTCAACTTCCCTACTAGACAGTTCTTAAACCGCGTGTACTCGTCCCAGCATTTGCTGAGCTTGCCAGTTATATAAAGCTGCCTTATACGTGCTGCAGGGCCCCCACATGTTACCCATGTCCAGAATCTGTCATAGCAGTCCTGCAGCTCTGCTGTGAGCGCCTCGCTGCGGCGTTCTACAGGTTTGTTGACCTGCCACTTGTCTTCCTGTGCAGCAGAGACCGGCACAACAGACATAGTTCACAGGGGTTGACAGTACTGCAGTCATGAAGCTGTTTCTTATGTTACGATTATCAATGACTCAGGCACTGAGGTTGGATGCGCAATGATAGAGTACATACTGCTAGCATTTCGTTCTGTCATGCTCTGTGGGCAGCTGACCCATTCCTGTGAAACCAGCATCAAAACAGCAGTCCAATCAGTACCTTACCTCGGGTTGCTGTGGCTGTTCCTGCGATTGCTGTGCAGGTGCTGCTGCAGGTGCTTCTTGGGCTGCTGCTGCCATGCGTATAACCAGCACACAACCACCAGAAGCCACGCCCGCAGCTTGATACAAGACCTGCGTTGATCGTGTTGCTTGTGGAGGCTTTCAGCAGCTATGCCGGCCTGTTAATATCCCCAGGCGCGGTTCGTAGCTAGGGCCTATTGGAGCTGCTCTTATTTGGCTCGCACATGCACCTTCCACTGCAATCATACCTGTGTTATGGATGCCGAGTATATATCAGCGTCAAGTTGTTTCAAAGAACTGCTGCATAACTACCAGTGTACGGTTTGAACAGAGGCTTCAATACATGTACCTAGTATACATGAAAGTACCATTGCTGAGGCACGCAAATACGATATTCTGCTCTTCATCCGTTATCCGACAGCAATATGGTTGTATTATGGTGCCGAACAAGATCTGGCCTCTGACAAGGCAGTTCAAGTGGCATTGAGAGATCATCATAGATGGACATACAGCAAGTGCAGGACGCTGCAAGGCTTTTGTTTTTTGAAACTCAGTTGAACCTCTCGCTGAACAGCATCAGGCTGACGGGGCAAAAGGCTCATCACCAGCACCATAGCTGCTGATGACGCTTGTGCCTCGTTAGTCTGATGTTGATGTTGCAGCTGCAGTTGTAGCATCTATTGCTACTGCTGCTGCTGCAACATCAACTGCTGCAAGAACAGCTGCTACTACTAGTAGTGACACACCACCAGGTTGTCAGCATAACACTCCATGGAGGAGGTGGCAACAAGCAGCGGTCAAGCGATTCCAAGTAATGGGTCATGTAAGAGTACTCTCAGGCTCGGGATCAGCAGCACCAGCATGGCAGCGTCATTCCTGGATGGCGGCCCCCTTGCTTCTCAGTTTGTTTGCCAGCTCATCAAATGTTGCATGGCTCTATCCCTTTTACTACTACTACTACTACTACAAGTTACCTCAAGGGTCAACACCCGAAAGGAGCCAACTGATGGCTCATGGGGGCACACCAAAAAGAAACAGAAACCAGATTCAATCCGGTTGAATATCTGCAAGTTCAACTTGCAGAAGATCATCAGACTCAACCTCCAACTCAGATTCCGAAAGATTATGAAAAACATGCATAGGTGTATATGGATTGCAACGCAACAACCAGCACAAATGAACAAATGCAGCCACAAGACGCTT